>JADANM010003353.1:3241544-3263348 GCA_026213755.1 Eurema hecabe
GCGTAATCTTCGTAGAGACCGTCGAAAGCCCTCACATCCAAACTGTAGCTGGTTATGTTTTCGTAATCGAGCTCGTTGTTAACACGGATTTCACCAGTGAAATTACGTATTACAAATGCATCGTACGTGTTGCCAGCTACAATGCTGTACGTTACCACGGACGCTGCAAAAATTTAACAAAGGCTTGAGAAAATTGTATACATATTAAAATGTTTCTATAACATGAAAATAGGAGGTTACAAAATAATTTAACTTTTTGAGCGTGTTAAAAATATCGTACTATCAATGTTGTTGGTACCTTTATATAATGTTATCGATTCATTGTCTTATTAAAAATACTTTGTAATGAAATAGCTAGAAGATATTTTTCGACTTAATGTAGCATATTAGTAAAAGACAATTACGATTGTGTCTATCTTTTGTTAAAATAACTTTTAAAATTGTTAAAATGTCACAAACTTTGTTTATTACTAAACAGTCAAAAATATCTTTATTCAACTGGGCTACATTCAGTAACACATACGAATCGTCATCGCCATCACAAAACAAATTTATACTAGTCTAAATTTTCCTTATCCTCAGCTAGAGGATATTACAAACAAGTGATGTTAACAAAAAGCTCACCAGTATCGATATCCAAAGCCGTAACTTGCGTGACGAGCTCATTAATGTTAGCGTTCTCAGCGATTGATTCCGCGACGTACGTGTCTTGCGTGAAATGGGGAGGATTGTCGTTTTTATCAGCTATCTCTATAAGGAACACTTGTTGGCCGGCGTTGTGTTTGCCCGGGATCAGCGCCGATTCAGAATTGTCAGTGGCAATGATCTTTATGTTGTAGAAACTCCGTTCTTCTCTATCGAACATTTTGAGGGTAGTTATGTTGCCGGTGACGCTGTCTATGGCGAATGGGTCGGACGGGTCGCCGAGCTCGTAGGTCACTTGGTTGTTGGCTGAGGTGCCGTCAGCATCGAAGGCTCGTACTTGCATCACTGGCGTGCCGGGAGGTTCGTTTTCTAGAACACTCCCGGAGCGAATTTCACTGAATATAGGGATATTGTCGTTTACGTCTTCTACTTCGATCTGGATTATCGTTTCAGCGGCTAGCTTATAATTGTTCTGGAACAAATTGTAATGTATGTAGGTGACAATAGTTCTTCTTTTGTTAACACTTCTTTACATTTAAAGTCCCCTTAAAGTACGCTTTGAGAATAGTCAAATAGTGGCAACAACATAATAGTTCTTGCCCATGAAATAAGATGAAAAAGAATTATTGTCAAAAACTGAAACCATACCTTAACGTATGACTAGTTCCTGTCCCAGATTTTTATCAAAAATATCTTCAGAATCACTATCCGACTGACACATTTTCAGAAGTCAGTCTTTAATATCTTAGACAAGTAGGTAGTATTAAGAAGTACAAATGTCCACTTACCTGTATTCTTACAGTCAACGTGTAATCAGTGATCTTCTCATAATCCAAATGGTTACCGAGTTTGATATACGCTGAGTCAGCTTCTGGTTCTAACACAAATGTATGCCATTTGTTCGTTTGTTCAGTCTGACCCATTACCAGTTCGAACTGAAGTTTCTTCTCTTCTGGGATATTTGATCTATAAGAGACGTAATAAAATATTTAAATATAATATTTTAATAATACTGTGTAAGAATGGCAAAGTCTCTGAGACTGTTTCATGGTAAAAACCTCTTAAATTGATTTGCTGTGATATAAATGCAAATAGGATAATACTTGGATACATTTTATTCCTGGTATTGCCACGGAAATAGAAACAATGCGGTTCATAATATACTGCGTAGTTATAAAGATTAAATACTTGAATGAAATGAAACCGTTAACTTAACATAAAACGCAACAAAACATTTCCAGCTAAGTCTATTTTCAGAACATTTAAACTTGTTCAAATAAAAAAGATCGAAGAAACATCGAGATAAATCCAAGCAAATTGAATCGGATTACTTACACGGCCCTCACTGTGGCGATGGGAGTATTGAAGTCTGCGTAATTTTCTTTTAATCTAATCGGCTCATCGGGAACTTCTATGAAAGACGGGCTTTTCTTGTTAGATTCTACAACTTGGATGTCTAAAGTTATCGAGCTCTGTTGAGGAGGATCGCCCATGTCTTTCACTATGGCGCTTAGTTTAAACTTATAGCCAGGTGGTTTCTGAAATTCAATGATTAATAGTCTCTTAGTAGATTAGATACGTTCCATAAATTACGTTTAATAATATCTTCATTAAGTTATTGTTATGGCAAACTATTGACGTGTTTATAATTAATATGTTTTTAAATCATTATCAATACAAATAACTTTGGTTTAATGCCGTTTTCGTAGTGTTAGTCATTAGATTACGTAGTGTAATTAATTTAAATTTGTACAGAAAAGAATTAATTGACATTTAAAAGAGTAGTTCCGTAGTATACTTACATCAATAGTTTTATTTAAAAATATGACGCCGTTATCCGGGTCTATGTAGAAATAGGCCTGGTCTGGTGAGTTCGAGTCCAGGCTGTAGTGCACGATGGAATTGTTGCCATCGTCTATATCCGTCGCCGATATCCTCATTACCTCTCGGCCGCTTGGCAAATCTTGTGGTACTGACTCCGAGTACGACTGTATACAAATCATAAAACATGTATGAGTATTTTGAATTTAAAAAGAAAAAACTCAAGTCATCCGCTGTTAGTCGATACAACGTGTCCACGCGTGTTTAGCCTAAAACTCCTAGTGTAATTACCTCGTCGAAGTTCACACGTAACCTACGCAAAGCATGCTCAAGCTTAAGAAAAAGTCTCCGAAAATAATCAATAATCGTGCAGTGTGATAAAATGCGGCTATGGGGAAAGAGCGGCCTAGCTAAAGAAAACACATCGACTACAAATGTGCAAAAAAAGGTGAATCACATCTTATACGGAACATATAAAAATGATTACCAATATCGCCTTGAGCGGCTTACGATCCTAAATCAGACATGCAGCAACATGCAAGTAAAAATATATTTTTTAAACACACTCGATTGTTATCATTACTTAAAAACCATACTAGAACAAACTACGATAGCGATGGTAACAATCGATTGTTAGTAATTTAAAATCAAGTGTAAAACGTTATAACAGTCTTTGTGCGAAACGCTCTCTCTCATTTGTGGAATTCATTGTTCTTTAGACAAACCTTCCAAACATCTCCACGGAAGACCTTCGAAAAACAGGCAAGTGTTAATAAAGTCTGCGCCACGGTTTGAGGCTAATGAACGAATGCACAGTTAGTCACAGTACGAATGCAAATAACATGAAACAATTTTAATTCAATTCATACCTTATCTATCTAGCTTTAAGGCCTATAAGAACAACATGACAAATGACATATATATACATTTTTTATAAAATAAGAAACTTTTAAAGATAACGTGCTCCGTAGCAATAATTTTAGTTAGTGCGTCGAGCTGGTTTGTAGTGGGATCGCCTACCTGGTAATGCTAACTGAAATTCAAACAACACTTACGACTTTGTCGAAGACTGGCTGATTGTCATTGATGTCTTCGATGAGGATTTTAATGGTACAAGCGTCATCGAGCTGAGGTTGTCCATTGTCACTGGCTCGGACTGTAATGTAGGCTTCCTTCTCGCGCGAAGGCTCGTCATGATCAAATATCTGAAGAACATCGTCGGATTACACAAGGAACTCATTTTGTTTTCACCCACCTTTTATCCTCGGTTTAGCCTTGCGTTACACAATTCACATTTAATTTAAGGAAGTCAAAAGCAATATGAAACGTTCCGAATAGTTCGAATCAAAAACAATGGGGGAGAACAAAAGCTTTGGATAAATTATGTGAGATTAATTTTTTCATTCGCGTTCGTTCTAATGAATAGGAATATTTTCATTGAAATAATGGAAGTGACGAAAATACTGACATCTGCAGTGGTGATTCTTCCAGTTTCGGGGTCGACGTGAAATCTTTCTTTCTCTCCAGGCGTCGACACGAATTTGTATGTAACTGTGCCACCCATTTCTGGGGGATCCCGGTCTTCTGCATGGACCTAGAAAGCATTTTTATTAATAAGACTGAAATTTAATTAAGATATTTTTCGTCATAGATGATATACCAACTGTCTAGTTTTTGGATAGTTATTTTATCTTTTCAAGAAGTCCTATAACGTATTATCGTTATAAACAGAACAAGATATCAAGTATAGTATATGCTACTCGTATACTCAGAAGCATCTAACTAGATATGATTACTTCCAGAAACTTACGGTAAAGACATACGTCCCGGGCGGTTGCTCTTCTTTCAATGTCGGCCTGTAGTTCAAACACTCAGTGAACAGTGGTTTGTGATTGTCCTTGACGGCTAGCTTGGGTGATGTCGCCGGTAAAAACTGAAATCCCATTACGGGGTGCAACTACGTCATTATCAACTCAAGTTACTTCACTATTTAATACGTACATTCTAGAATTATCCATCTATTTAAACAATCTAATTTCGTAAATAACTCTTAATGAAATATATCAATACACAAAAACTAACTAGTCGATATTACTTGTAAAGAAACGTTTTAACAACAACATGCAACGTTGAAAATATTCAAATACGTACATCGTGCCAACAGTTAACTTACGCTATCCCGGTTTTCAAGGAGAAATTATTTATGAGCACATATTTATAGCTAGAGAAATGGCATATGAATTAACTTACAGCTAAGAAGATTACTTACACAAATCCCCGAGAGCGGTAATGAGATCAATTTGTACTTTAATCATATTACATGCAATTACTATACGAATAGATTCAAAATAAGCCAAAATCAAGATGAAATCTATAGGGATAAAGCTTTGAGGGCTGGTTGAAGTGGGGTTTTAATGATAAGTGTGGGTGATTGGTAAGATGTAGATGGATTAGATGCGTTTACTTACGGCCGAAGTGTGTAATGGAAGGTACCCGTCCAGGTGCCTCGAATGCCGTAATCTTGTCACATGGTGCGATGGGTGTTCTCTGACTGTGGACAAAGATATATATAAAATTAGTTCACTCAAAACTTGAGTCATTTGAAAGTGAATTTGCACACATGAGTTTAATTTGTTTTAAAGATCTAAAGATATTTTATGTTCATATTTGTTACTACTTTATAATATGTGTATTTATATTAAGGCATTCATATCAGGCTAAAAATAATATTAAAAGGAAAATATATCTAAGAAATGTTCACAAACTAGCCAACGCAAGGCTACAACAATTTTAACTCTGTCATAATTTATCTCGAGACTAACGACGCTCGTAAATATTTAAAACCTTTTTCCATATATTTTTAAAGCGTGTCTTTCAAATTAACTTCTTTTATAATAACCATATAGATTAATTACAAATATTTCTGTCTCTTAGCATCACCTACAATCGAGTTTGATTCCGCTTTTTTATGACATATTTTCGACTTATATTCGTAACATAAATTATGTCATATAACAAAAGGTTCTCCAAGTACAAAAATAGATCCAGTTCCGAGATTTTTTCTCTTATTACAAACTAACTTACTAATTTTCTATTTAAAAAAAAAGACAAGACAATATCATAATTTCTATTCAGTACTTTATATGTAGAAAAACATGACAGGTATGCTTCCGAAGGGTTGGACGTATTCCTCTTATCCCACGTAACATAAAAAGCTTGTTATTTATCAATAAAATTTAACCAGTTTATACAAAGCAACATTAACCTCTGTACCTCGCACTCTATTCTTGATAACGTAAATGTAATTTACGGGAACAATAACAATATTTAACGAGCCAAGGTATGTGTAATTTGTGCTAGAATTGTAATAGACTTTACAATGTTACCAGCGAAATATCTTTGCGAAAATGTTCTGAATGTTTCTGCTATGGTGAAACGTGTTTCTATACGAGTTATATTTTTGCTGTATCAGATACGGTATGAATTTCAGTAACAAAATATCTTGGTTTTTATTACGTAACATTAATTAAAATACTCTAGTTGGCTGTACTTTTTATTCGCATATTTAATAACAAGCAAAACGAGGCTTTTATGGAATAAAAAGAACATAACAAACTCGAACTAAACAATACGCTTTCAAATATCGGAAATAGGTGTCCCATATCGGATCCAGCTCCATCAAATGCTCTTAACACAGCTACGTTTAGTAAAGGCTCGATTATTCAATCTCTATTGAATTTATGTACGCCTGGTATACATATATGTCGTCTATGTGTTACTGTGATTTGATTAAAACATTACAATTTTACTATTCAATTAAAATGGTATAGTAAAATTTTATAAAAAATGGAAGTATTATAATTTTTCTTTTCGTTTTTTTTTTAATTTTGTTCGTTTTATATTTCAAAACTGCAGCGATACATTTTGTGAAGGGTGATTTATGTAACCCAGTCATCAGGATGTGATACTACATCGTCTACCCTTCAGAGTAGATGAAATAGACCGGCCAGGTCAACGATGTTATTCAACTAATAGATTTCGTCATCGCTGAGCTACATCAACCTCATGACGATCACGTCAGCTACCACGTATCAAGGCCGTTTCAAACAAGCAAGGAAATATTAAAATATTACAAGCACACGCGTATTCACTGCTCGCCTTTGATCTACGGACCTTTCATTGCTCCACAATCTTAAATTGGAAGTACAAACACAAAGGCTCTACGTTCCACGATATTGTATTTTGTATTCCATTATCGATATTAATAGATTTTTAATCAAAGAAACCTAAGCGGTTTACCGATTGTTGTATCTGAAACACGAGACAAGAAATATATATTACGTGTTCAATGTTCAACCTACGCTCGCCTGAATAATTCAAAATTGAAACCAGTTCGTTTTATAACGAACTTATCTTAATACGTAGTTTATACAAACTATAATTCCGAATACAGAATAGCTCTTACTATTCTTGTTTTCTGCTTTTGGCTGGATATTGGGACAAGTTTGCGAAAAATCTTGTTTTAATCTAGAGTAGAACAGACGCCTATTAGACGCATATTTAGAGTCGTTTAAAATAGAGTTTATTAATTAATTATATAAAAGTCTCAGCGTCATATTTGTACAAACGAGGGTTCAGGGTAAGTACTTATCTACTTACATACAAAATATATTTTAAGAAGCGTCTGTATAAATCACTCCGGTAATTAATTAAAGCAAAGAGTTTCTTAAATGTTACTTAAAGTTCAATCTCCCGTATATATTATACCCCGGAGAACAATTACTTACAAAGTCAATGTTTTGCTTTCCTCGTGTATGTTATATATAGGTGCGTCTTAGATATAAGTACACGGAATATCCTTCGTAAGAGTTTTAAAAGATATTTAGAAAATTGTCATGGCTTTCCTGTTTGATATATTTACTGTGAAAGAAGTTCAAAATATATTTTCTACTAGATGACCCGTGGCCACTTCGTTGGGCATAATGTTAATTAACCGTTTCGGTTTTTTTATATAGCCTATGACACTCAGCAATGATGTGGCTTTCTACTGGTGAAGGAATTTTTAAAATCGGTTCAATATATCCCGAGATTACCCCTTACAATTTAATAAACACACAAACTTTACTTCTCTATAATATTAGTTTAGATAGGAGGGAATGCAAACTAGTCAACTTGTCACCCATAATCGCGTATATGTTGCCATGCTGTGCCTTTATTATGTATGAATTATTTACATAAAATATAGGATTCAAACAAATTTACAGATGTACCTAGCCAATAGGTGTTAGACTTGGCAATATCGTTCTTTATTCTAGCACATACAAGGTTAGAACGTTATTCTGTGTTACATTTATTTGTGACAACAAAGACCCACAGACAGTCGATGTCAATTTCACTGGCCACTTCACACGAATCCATATCAAATTACACGCTACGCGGATATATGTCATATATGTAAGTGTAATAAAGACGATATTTCCAGCTCTGTGAACTTAGCTTTTTGTTAGGTTTCTTTAAAAGGGGCTCAGTGGGGGAGGGGGTGAATATACCTAATTTGAATATTCAAGTGTGGGTGCGTAAGAAAACGATGTCGATGGCCGATTTTGAGAGCGTATTACAGAATTCCTTGTGAATTTTTCGCTTTATTTACATAAACTTCTTAGCTCGCTATTCCAATCAAGGGCGAGTTTAAAGATACCGTTGAAGGTTATTTTATAGTAACTAAATTTTTAAATAACGAAGTAATTGTTTATATATATCACACCTCAGATACTGAACCGATTTTGGTGAAATTTTGTTTATGTCTAAAGCTTTAGTTTGGTGTTGAAAATAAGTATGCAAATTAGATATTGGTCCAAGAAAAACCTGCGAAGTTACTTAGACTATGACTTTATTACTTCATCTTCAAACTTGATTAGTAATAAGTAGTAAAATAATACAAAAACATGGTTATTTCCAACATGTGTAGAATATCTACGAGCTAGTTGTTCAATATAACGAAAAATACGTTGTAAAGAATTTATAGCACAGCGCTGTTAGAACAACGCTCACAAATTGAGATGTACAATCAAAGGGCACTTAAATTAAGGGCGTCTCTTAAATCGACAGGCACTCATCAACTGTCAACACGCCTGACACTGGTCGCAAAATAAAGCGGTGACGAAAATGTTTTATGTCCCGCTAGAACCTATCGCAACGTAGGTTCCTTTGTTGTTTAAAAAGTTTGCAATTGTTAAATGATTTTAACTTGCAGTCTTAACGTATTTTTTAACGTAATCATAAACTTGTAAGATTTAATAAATTACTTTAAATTTATCCACTGAAAACGCATTGGTAAATACTTCTAAAACGCACACCTATATAAATTACTTAATATATATAATTCAATATTATCAATTCATTTCCGTCAGCGCAAACAAAACAATGTTCTATTAAAATACCTCTACTATCAACATAATACAATACATATAGTTATAGAATACATTATAAACAGAACGTAGAAAGCGTTATTTTCGCTCTGAAGATACCTTTGACGCAAAGTATAAGCCGTACGAACGTTTATAATAAACACTAGTTAAATTTGCAAAATTCGCATGCATATTGTGAATTTCTAGAAATTGCAGGCGTACATTTTAATTTAGAAACTAACCAAATACGAAGAACGTATTGTAGCGAACATGTAAATTGCCCTCTTTATGCGTCAAAAACGGTGCAATTAACTCATTCAAAAAGTTTTTTAGAAACAAATTAGAGCTATAAAGTGGGTACTATTTAGTGAGAGAAAGTGAGACAATATAATGTGTGCTACGATTTCTTAATTATTGGTTGCGGTCGCTTTCTATTGATCCGTTTAAGCTCGCGAGTTTTTGAATACCAAATTATTTTAACGCGAAGGAAGCATATTGTTCCCTAATTTTCTCCCCGCTGTTGTAAGACAACGTAGTCTAATTGAAATTAAATTCAATTATATAAACACGGTGCTAAGAACGCGTAAATTTCGAGGTGCTTTTGAGTATAAATTAAGTTAATTTTATATCTATTATCATTGAGTACCTAAATGAATTCAATATATAGTAATGTAAGAAATATTTTAAATATGCGTATGTACAAGACCGTGACTGAGAAAGGATAGATTACTGCTAAAAAAATACATTGTATACGTTACTAAAATAATGAAATAAACAAGCATTAAAATATGACTCACTATTAGAGTTTTACTCACTTTAGGTGACAATGAACTATTGTGAACCGAGATCTCATTTACCGACATAAATCTCACGCATAAAAACGTAGGTACGTTTCACTCAAAATTGTCCACGTCCGAGACATTCACAACTTTCGGCAGTAACGTGAGACTTATTCCAGTAAAAACGAGATAATTACCTACTTAATGATATTTTGAAGAACGCGAGTTTATACCTTATGTTTAAGTAGTTAAAGTCCAATTTTTGTTAAGCATTATTTTGATTTAACAGAAGTACATTTACTCAGTAGTGTTTAATATAGTCTACGCGATGTTTAGTCACGTTCTTTGTCGATTTATGACGTATACCCAAAGCTATTAATAGTACGTACTGGATATATTGATAAGAATTAACTTTTTGTAATGGCCATATAAATATACGATAAAATTTAATATGCAAAAAACTATATTTCGTATCTATAGTTTAACGAAGTAGAAAATAAAACCTCGCAACTCCTAAAATATGTCGTTAAACTAATCTCAGTTCAAAAAAGGTTATCTCTTCCGACAGAATTATGATTCATTATATTTGTACAAGCCCTAACGAATAGGCTAAAATTTTGACCATTTTTAAGCATCTTGGTAACTCCGTAGGACTACTAACTGTATAAGAAAGGAAGTTATACAAAAATATGCCGGTATAAAGATAGTAAATAACATTATCGGTGTACTATCGCAAGGGGTATTACTTCATAATTTTTTTGTTAAGTCTGACGTCTATCTGATATGTCTATATATAGGTATAGATTTAAAAACCCTAAAAGACTTGAACAAAACAATACGCGTTTGTAAAGAAACCACACCGAGGGAACAGTTCATAAATCTTACCGGGTATTTTCAGGACTGTGACTAATTAATTAGGCCTATGAAGAAACCGCTTAAACCAATCTTGAAACAATTTATCTCGAGGTACACGCTGTGTGAGCTTTTTGTCTGTTAATTGTCTGCTCAATTCGTTTTGTTCTAGTTTTCGTTGTTTTCAAATTATCTTCGTTATTTTGCTTCAAGATGAGAGCGTACATTTTTTTAAAAGGTCGGTAACCCACTCCAGAGTTGTCAAGCTCTGCGTGTGTTCATGGACGGCGATGACCACTTACCATCAGGTGGCTACTGGCTCGCCTGCTCGTTTGCCCCCTATGTTATAAAAAAAACGTAGTAATTTTATGCATTCTATATCTAAGTGACTTCCAAAAAGGAGGTGTCTCAATTCGATTGTATATATGCTTTTTTATACAAATTATTTATTTTACAAAGTCTGCTGAGTTGAACACTAATAAATTAATAATGCCTCTACATATTTTATTTGTCTTACTTTTCAAATAAAGTCAACATACGACAGACATAGCTAATGTGAGTAACAAAAAACTTATTTATAGTGATGACTAGCTGTTGCCCGCGACTCCGTCCGCGTTAACTTTCATAAAAAATTATTCCCCTGGAAATTGGATAAAAAGTATCCTATGTCCTTCTCCTGGTTCTAAGCTACATCCCCACCACTTTTCAGCCAAATCAGTTGAGCCGTTATCGAGTTATAAATGGTGTAACTAACACGACTTTCTTTTATATATTATAGATGAATATTTTATAACTAACTGCGCTATTCACTACGTTAAGTTCGTTCTCATGTCAACACTGGGATTACAGACACCTTATATGTTCATCTAGGATTTACTCTATTTATGTACTAAACTAGCTGACCCGTGCCCACTTCGTTGGGCATAATGTTAATAATCCTTTTCGGTATTTATATATGCCTATGACACTCAGCAATTATGTGGCTTTCTATTGGTAAAAATTTTTAAAATCTGTTCATTAGATCCCGAGACCCCTTAGAATTTAACAAACACACAAACTTTACTCCTTTATAATATTAGTATACATTAAAGCCAAATTAATTTACTATTTATTGCATTTAAGACCAACAACACATAACAAATTTTTCGCTTAATATTAGTATGAACTAATCTTATGATTTAACGACTAACGGTTCCTAGAATACTGATGACGGTGACAAAACATTATATTTGGTTGTATATATAAATAGTTGTATATATAAAGGGGTAGTAGGTGTGAAGTTTAGAGTTCCCATAGACGATCCGGCTCACCGCCCTTCGTTGGTCGCGGCCGGGTCAATTTGTAGGGTCACTGTGACTCATCCTGTTATTACATATTATCGTGTTTTAGATATACTTGTAAGTATAGTTTGTTCTTTTCAAAAGGAAGGAGGAAGATTTTTAATAGTGTAAAGGAGACAACAAAGATAAGCAAATTTGTAACGAAATCTTTTAATTTATATTTTTAAATATAACTTTACTCCTTTAAAAACTGATAAGATGAACTACATCTTTAAGCAAAATTTTAATTTATTTTTGAATTTCTTTAATAAGTTATTTTTATTCACATATGATCTATTTTTTATGTATAAAACTTATTAGTTTGTTTTTATTTTTTATTTTTATTTTTATTTCTTCGGAAAACAGTCATAATAACATCGATTGCAAACAAAAAGAAATCTTAAGGGGACCATTTAAAATGTTTTTTATGTTATGATTGTATCTATGTTTATAATGTGACAATACTCTCCTTTAATCATTTTTAAAATATAAGGATTTATAATATATAGGTAATATTTTCTATAACAATAATTTCTGTTCACAACCAAAATGTTAATATGAACATAAACCACAACGAATATAAATTCGCCTTTTGTAGCAATTGACAATTAACTAGACGACCGGGAAAGATAAAACATTTTGTTGTTGCAGCTAATAAGGCATTATTTATGAGCCTTTACGGCCATTTACTAATGACTTCATAAATTCCACTGACAAGAGTTTGACAGAGATTTGTTGGTAACTAATGGCGCGTTTGGAAAATCGACATTTTAAGTGTTTTACAGCCTAACAGTGAGTTTACTAGTTTTTGAGGAAGTAAGGAAACAAATGATTTTCAAAGAATACGTAGTTGAAAATAGTTTTTGCTTGTTTTTGTTAAGTAAATGTGTATGCCCTATTCGTAAAGCTTCTGAAACTACCCCATTTACAAGATAATCAAATTATAATTTATTTTCTTAAATTTCTTTATACATACCTATCTGTGTGATTATATTCTTTTAATATACCTGCAATAATGTAAGCTTTAAGAAACCGGTTCGTAATTCGATGTAGGACCACATAATAACCTTAGCTCTTAAAAAAAGTAGAAAAAATGTATTAACTCAAAATCTTTAATTTTTAATAATATGGTATAGATTATTAAAAACTGAGCTACTGAAACAGTTTTGCATATTTACCCCGGACCTAGCAAGAAATATCACCAAAATTCAAATAGCATTCTCGCATGGATGTAGTTTAATTAAGCCAATTATTAACTTTCTGCACCATCTAAATTTAAAATGTTATAACAAACTTCACTTACATAGTTGCAATTACACTTAATTAGTACATGTAGGATGCAGGTACAAGTTTAATTAAAACCGGGATAGCGTTTTCGTGTGTCCATTTTGTTTTCATTACCATTAAACACATCTCGATTTGTCTTCGTTATACTCTAATGGACTCTGGTCGAAGTACGTATAGTAGCGAGTTTATATTGGATATTAGATTGTCTTACTTCAATGTAGCTGGTTTATATTTGGCCTTCGATATACTATAGGTATTATCTTAATATATATAAATTACGTGCCACGTTGTTTGTCCGCGATAGATTCCTAAAGTACTGAACAGATTTTGAATTAAATTTGCACACCGTGTGCAGTTAAAACATAGGATAACTTACATCATGATATATGCAAGCGAAGCCGGGGAGGGTCGCTAGTATATATATTAGTAGAATAAGTAGGTGAAACTGCGGACGCATTTAAAATCTATTAGTAATGTTTTAATTATCGTGTTCAAATTGCATGAACATTTTGATTGAAATATTGATTAGTGAATAGACACTGAATTAAATTAATTTGTAAGTATATCAATTTTATAGATTTAAAAGGGTTTGGTCCGAATGATGTTGCTCTTATTGGCTGCGACCTTTTTAATTTAAAAATAATTTATGCATTCATATCTTTAGGTATATCTTTATATTGTATAAACTATAGACGATATTAAATTACGTATATATATACAAGAGATATTATAGGGTCAGTACATACAGACCTCTATAAACAAGCAAGATATGGGCAGTGATTCAGCTATAATTATATATCAGGATTAGGCAGGAACTACCCCCGTTAATAAGTAAGCGAAGGGCACGATAATCTCAGCTCTTAATGGAATCCCTGGAGACCTGTTTAATCGTTCACACGTAGGTATAAATTAACACTGGATTACTAATTAATAGCCTATCAGAGCTCTGATAGTTTTGGGGTAATCCCATTTTGGGTGAGACGCAATTTGGTCCGGTAGCTTTTTTTTCTTAAGTATATTACGTAATTATATCAGACCTGAAGAAGATTGTATAATGTTTGATTATTCAATACTAATTTTGTTTTTTTTTTTTATTTATAAAATAATATCTTCAGGTATGCAGGTCCCCTTGTACGTATGATTATATTACAACTTACTATTTTAATAAATGCTCATCACTTATAACCTTGTCTGGAAGTGAAAGATTAGATTGTTTCAGAGAAATAGAGCCACCGTTTACAATGAATGTTCTGTGATACATATTATAACTAAGAATAATAAATGTTAATAAGCAATGTGATTCTAAATAAAGTATACAAAGAAATTCATCACGAACGATATCTTAGCGTTCATATTTGATCAAATCAATCAAATTTATGAGACGTCTATAACATACTTACTAAGAAATACGAAATCTTATAAAGCAATACAAATCATTTTGAAGTGATGGAACATTTTTTTCAAGAAGTATTATATTCTTTTAGTATTTTACTAGATGTCGTCTAGGGAACATAAAAGCGTGCTCTATAAAGTTGCAGCAACTTCCACGGAAATTAAGAGTAAATTCGCTTTCTACGTACAAAGTGTTCAAACTGCGCTGGACTGGAAATAATTACAAAACAAATTTAGCACACGGCCTTTGTAAATAAACATCGCCCACGTAAAAACTAACCACAGAGTAGGTAGCAACATAGTTATTTAACGTGAAACTTGTAGTAGCCAAAACGTATTGTTCCTCGCTATGCTATTCTGTGATACAGAAGTTATGAATGTATGAGTTTTTACGCGCGCGTATAAAATTGGATGCTAAATTCTGGTCACGTTCTGGCAGTATGGAGTGAATCATTGTTTTATTAGAAACAGGCATCGGGTGTAAAATGCACTGTCGATAGAGGGTCAGCTAGATAAAGACGCTTTTCAAAAATGGACTCTAAGACAGTACGAACAGAGTACATTTTTATTGTACTAGAAGTAACTTCTTGAATTAAATACTGTCTCGTTGTCTAGCGGACGTTTAAGACTGAAAAGCATAGGGTCCAAAATTCAAGCTTCAAGTCAGACAAAAGCCATTGTACAGGGGTTTTAAGGCCGTCTCAGTGGTAGTATAGAATTTCTATATTAACTTTGTGTAGTCGTATGTTTAATGGATTAATCTATAGATATTTAAGCCTTACTTATAAACATCGCCATCCAATACAAAAGTGTTTTCTTATACCTATTCAATTACCGAAAAACGCTCTAATACAAACACGAGACAAACAAACAAACTAATCAGAATTATATGTGTATATGTATAATTGTATAGAAGAGAACATCGTCAGCACATTTTACATCACTCAGCGAGGCGATACAGTTGAGCCTTAATACAAACAACTTGAACCTTAACGCGTATTAAGGAATGTTTATTTTGTTAAGTGCGAGCTTAGGGATAATTATTGTTATTGTTCACTCAAAACGTTATTAACACGTGCCCGATGTTTTGATGTTCTGATGTTCTACAGCTTATGGTTATACTATTTTTAGACGTAATAAAATGCTCATTACGAGACAGACTTTAGAGCAGGCGATAGAGATAAAGGGGTGTTTTTTTTAATTATGTAGGTAATAAGTAATGTTGTAGACAGTATATGTATGTATGGCTTCAACGTATAACCAAACAGTATTTGAACCTTCCCAAAAATGTTAAATAAATAAGATAAAGTAGTAAGGTGGATGAGTTGCAAGTATCTTTACCATTTGAAGTGCATCAAAGAACAAACCTTTAAGAAAAAACATTCCCATTCAATCAAGCTTCTAAGAACCCTGTTTCGTTTTAGAATCTACTCAGATAATATTTATGATTATTACTAAACAAATTACACGAACTGATTTAACGTTAAACGATTAGAAACAAATTGTTCCCACATGCTCTGGGTAAGGTGATCGCTTCAAGAGGCAATATTATGTAATTTAAGGTTGCCAGATGTCGCTTCTGCTTAACCTTCCTATACCCGCGTCAAATACAATAACACTAATACCCGCGTCGGTCTGTCGGACCGATAGTTCTAACGTTTACTAAATAAATAGCTATCATTATATCCACATTAAAATGTAATTTACGATTAAAAGGGACTTTTGCACAATCAATATAAACGAAATTTATGGCAATATTAATATTTATTACTGACTAACAGTCTTTTTATTACAGCCTTTGAAATACAGTACTTATTCTTATAAACTACATAAATTTCAACAAAAATATCTCTTATGAAATCAAACAAAAAAAAATCTTTTAAAACTTGAAAATAACAAAATAAACAATAATAGGCTATAGATTAAATTTCCTCTGATGTTCCACCATAGCAGTCAGAGCACACCATAATTGCATGTTCCATACAAAAATATTTCTTGCAAGTAGTGCAATTATATCGCGTTTTGCGATTTTTACTGGAGCTGCAATAATAGCAACGACCTTTTTTATTATTATTTGTTGTAGCTGTGGACTCTGGACCATCTAATTTACAAATTTCAGCAAGTCTTTGCCTTATGAGTCTTGGTAAATGTGTGTTTGTACTACGTCGCCTCAGATGTGGATTTATGAGATCGTATGATAAAGCTTCCAAAAATGATCTGCGAATGATTTTTTTGTTCGGATTATTGTGGACATAAATGACGTACGAATTTATTCCTGCCACATTCATCAGACTATAAAATTGAGTAACAATGTTTCTAGCACGTCTTCTTACTGTCATTGACGGGGCAGTTTTATTCCATTTTGTTTGATTATCTTTGCCGAGATAGTAGTCGCTAAAAGTTCTTCGATCCTCTACTTCACTGTCAGAATCTCCCTCTTGTTCGGTGTCGCTTTTTTCAGCCTGTATTGCCACATGATCCTCGAAATCACTATCGTTTTCGTCATCGTAGTTAGAATCTGAATCATTCTCCTCTAAAATCAGTCTTATTCGCTCTTCGTCCATTTTGAGATGATAATTTGACCTAAAAGTAGTTTAAAAATATATTATAAAATAATAATCCAATAATAATATAATAAATCTTCAAATTATAGGACTAATTAAACACAGCACTTACCTAAAAATGTAACGGCTATACCCGCGTCGGTCTCCTGGACCAATCGGTGTCGTGTACTGTCACACGTGTTACCCGCGAAAGCGCTCGCGCCACACTAAATAGACGCCGGCGACGATTCACGCAGCTAGCAGTGAACACAATGTTCTAACAATTTCCGTTTATAAGAAAAAGACGCAAACTGAAATTGTCGGTCTGACAGACCAATACGCGGGTATAGGAAGGTTAAATGCCCTTTTTCTATAAAGCTTTCTTAGATTACATTATGTTTATTTAAGGCGGTCTTAATTGTTAAGAGCTCGGAACTTCACTTAACGTATATACAACTATATATTTATAAGTTCTTGAAGTTCAACATTCGTATGTATCTGTTACTGTAGAAAATTCCATACCAATAGATTGTTATGTGTCTCGCGAAATTGTAAACTGACGTAAAATAATGAGTTAGATTGCAAATAAAGTTTTGGGCCATGATACTTCCGATCTTTCAATGAGTATTTACTTAAATTTACTTAAATCTTTTACATAACAAGAAATAAACATTACAGACTACTGCAAACTGGCCTTATCACTACAGTGATCTCTTCCAGGCAATCACAAGAAAGATACAAATAGTAAGCACGCTTGATTTTTCTACCAAAATAAATTAAAAACCATGTTCTTACTACACAAAGATTTCAATTAGACTATTATTTGTAATAGAATTTACTACTACTGAGAGATATTTTTATTGTTATTTATATAGCACGACAATTAAACTGAATAAATATTTATTAAAACTGCGAAGTAATAAACACAGACTCTTTAAATATTCTACGTGAAAATTTATTTCAGTGGGATGTCATTTCAGAAATTGCAAAATATTTTTGCTCAGCAATCAAAAGTTGTATTTTATTTCCCCTTGCGATGACATGCACACTGATAATAATTTTTGGTTTGTACTAGTGACCTGACTGGGCTCGGATTTTATCTTATTTAAATATAAAATATTTGGTAAAAATAGATTAACTGTCCAATAAACGATTTTTTCATACGAGAATTATGTTCAAAATACTTAATAACTACTTAATGAGGAGTATAATAATCGTAAATTATAGCTGTTAAAAATAACCTTAATATTATATAGAGATAAATATTATTAGAAAGATTAACATTTTCCACGATTCCGGTTCCCGTTCCCGGGCTAATACTGGGATAAAAGGTATCCTATGTTTTAATCCAGGGTATCGTCTATCTACATACCAAATTTCAACAAAATTGGTCCAGCCGTTTTGCCGTGAAAGAAAGACAAACAGACACACTTTCCCATTTATAATAGTTAGTATGTTATTAATGGATGTTTAAAAAATCTCAAACTGCACATAACGCAATATTGTGTCAAACCTAAAGAGTAACTTTCCGTAAAAAGTCGGCAACACATTCCTGACAACGTGAGACCACTTACCAATACATACATAAAAACCTAATTAAATTGCAATATAACGATAGTTCACAAGCTTATATATGTAAACAGTTGTATATATGGATATGTTTATTATGACTTTCGCCTAAAGAAATATAGCACTAACGTAAGATATGGCTTGTCTATTTTTACCCGACTACGGCAAAGCCAAAGGAGGGTTATGATTTTGACAGGCTATGTATGTATGTATGTATGTATGTTCATCTGTTCCCTCATAACTTCTAAACCACTAATCAGAATTCGACAAATGACATATCATTAGAAGCGTCTTAATTGTCCGCTGGTTATAGGCTATATAGATTTTCACCAAATTCAATGTGGCGCCCTCTAGCGGACAAAATATACAGAGTAAAAAAATAAAGTTAAGCTAGATATGCCGTGTTTGGTATCATTTTAAAGCGCTTCACTTGTACATTTCGAATATATATATATTACTAGCATTTGCTTGTGACTTTACCTGTATTCATGGGGTACTTTTATACTTTTTCAGCGTCGTTTTTTGTCGTAGTTGGGTTTTAGTTTTTTTACTTTATCTTGTAACATAAGCATAAGGGCGCATTGTTCCAAGGTAGTGAAACGTATCGATAGATGGACAATGGCCAGTCAATAAAGTTATCGGGCACATCGCTATGCAAGCCATTCAACTGTACTGGAGTAATTAATTCCCTCCTTTCTTGCTATTATACTGAGACTAGCTTTTGCTCGCGACTTCGTCCCCCTTCCTGTTTCGGAAATTCCTTCCATAATGCACCTCTACGGTACCTAAGCTACGTCCCTTCCAAATTTCAAGTGCCTACGTTTAGCCATTTAGGCTGTGCGTTGATATTTCAGTCAGTCAGTTTCTCCTTTTATATTTTTAGATTATGACTATTTTGAAAAACATTACAATGTTTTTTAATCATTTTTATTAACATATAAGTATGGATGACGCAAAACAAACGAAACTCTTTCATAAATTTCACAAATTCACAGTTAGACGTTAGAATGACGTCATAGTGAATTCTATTTTACGGATGACGTCATACAAATTTACACTTCGAATGACTCATTATTGGTTAGTCAAAATTCCGTTGACCCCTTCGATCCTAATAAGTATTTGAAGCTAATAAACTGGTTCTTTATAAATAATTTTATAG
Organism: Eurema hecabe; assembly: GCA_026213755.1. Classification (NCBI taxonomy): domain Eukaryota; kingdom Metazoa; phylum Arthropoda; class Insecta; order Lepidoptera; family Pieridae; genus Terias; species Terias hecabe. The sequence continues at coordinate 3,261,318 of JADANM010003353.1, forward strand.
ACAATTAAAAGGGGCAGGGTTTGCATCGAACTAACTAGGCTATACTTATGCAAATGTCTGGGCAAAGCATTTTGCATAATTAAGGTATTATAGGAAATTATGTCATAAAGTGTAACAGCTAGCGACTATATTTGCGTCCATAGTACTAAGAGAGAATTCCTCGAGACCAGAACTGCATTCTCGTGGTGTGTCATCGGTGACGCACGCTTACCTGCAACAAAGAATTTATTATTTATTATGTATATTTTGAACACAGACATCCTTTAAAATTTTTAGTGTTTTAATTAGCTTCTTTGAAGTAGAGAATAAAATATCGTGAGCAATTTAGGCGGTAAAATTTGGCATATTTTATACAATTAAAATATACATTTGCTTATAATAGATGGACATTGTAACACCTTAGTAAGTACCTTAGATTTTAAATATTAAGGCTATCTGGTTCTTAAGGGATATAATTGGTAGGTAAAATACGTGTTATTTAAAACTTAAATATACTTATTTCGTCTTGCATGTTAGCACGAAATATAATATAAAACTATGTAAGTATATTGTTAATATAATGTGTAACCTGTGTATCCGCTACAAGGTAAATAAGTATTTCCTGCAATCAAACCAGAAACCGGTTCAAACGTGGTGAAATGTTAAACCCAAAAAATCATTCACATTGTGTTCGCAAGTCCATTGTTTCCAACCTGTACTAGAGTAAATACATTTCGCAATAGTTAACAAGGATATGGTTGAAATTAAACAAGCACAATAATGACGAAATGTTTAAAATACACTTTAATTAATTACCATTAAATAAAGAGCAAACAAATCGTAAATTATAACATGTTTAAAAGTCATTCGTCATTTTAACCAGAAATAAACGTTCGCATAAATACTATGTAAGGACAATTTATGCACGAAAAATTTCAGTGAAAATACGGAGCTTTATATCTATAAAACGGTACAAGTATTATTGACAAACAGGAAACTGGGACATCCGACTGCCTCGTTAACATAAATTTAATTAATATTGCCCATTATCACAAAGAACTTTGATGTTTGACTGAAACGTTTATGTAACGAAAACGAGATATTGTCGCAAGATACCTAGCTAGCTACGAATTTGAATTTCACCGTGTAGTCTTTTCATTTGAGTTATACTAACATTTGTTGTTTTGATTCGGATGTAATTTCAAAAAGTATTTAACCACATGAAGGCAGCAATACCCCACAAGAGCATATTTTAACGATTTAATTCGATTCTTGTATGACATGTTATATTTCATACAAATAGGTAGTTAAATTTTCGCGACCATATAAACGTAAGGTTTTGTATTGTTTTAAAAAATTTTAATTCATTACATCCTAAGATTACTCTATATTTTACAAAGTCCGAAATCCGTAAACCTCTTTTTAAATACTACAATATTAGTATATACATACACATATACAAGTATGCTTTGAAAATTTATAAATAGTCTGAAAATCAAAGCTTCTTAGCATGACAATACACCATCTGTAGGCTCATCCAGACGTCGGCAAAAAACGTCCTACGAACAAAGGCAGCTGGCTAACACCTGTCTCTTAGTCAGGTGTAGGATATCGTGTGTACAATCGATTTGGCCTTTTATACCTTTTGTGGGCCTACGCGAATTTTAAAACTGGAATGTTTGACGAACGTTTCAATATTGCGCCCAAAAATATATAGAGTTGATTCGATAAATTTAGCGACAAATTTTCCTTTGCCTAACGAAAACAATAATACCACTTCGAAATTTCCTTATTATTTCTATATTTAGGTTTAAGGTAATGTGAATTTGGTATTGAAATAATTACAGGTTTTGGAATGTTTTTTCTTAAGAATTATTTTTACCTATTCTTGCAGATACGATTACGATTGTGACAAATAAATAAAGTTTATTAAGAATTTCTATTTGGTCAAAGTTGTATACACAATTAAGAGCAGCACATGGTAATATAAGTAGTTTAATGTAATTTTACCTGTATTGTATTCTATTGTGTAAGCTTCTCAGTGTATCTAAA
>JADANM010003353.1:3268484-3282347 GCA_026213755.1 Eurema hecabe
CAATGATTCAATCAGTTCTTTTGATAACATTATTAGCTTAAATAGAAATAACACGTATTGCTGTTATATTAAGGTCACTTTTCATCGTTTAACCAAATCGTGACCCCCCAAAGATCATCTGAGATAGAAGCCTTTTAAGATGAGCATTATATATTCAATTCGTGAAACGAGGATGGCATAAATCTCAAGAGGTGTCCGTAAATCAAACTTTTTGTCTCCGAATCTATAATTCACACGCGCATAGCCAAGTACGCTTTGATCAGCGCGTAAAATAAAACTAGATGATCGTAAAAAGGCCGTTTCGTTTGCTGCGAAATTAACTGTAAAGTTTAGCTTTAATCTCTATGTCCATAAGTAAACATTACGGTATGAGTGAGTATTTTTATGCTCGTAAAATGTTTACACAAGGTTTTAAAAATATAAAATGTATCAAGGCATATATGTTACAAGTACCTGGTCTGTAATTATGTCTTTGTTACTTTAATAAAACTAACCTTGTCTGAAGAAAATGCTAAAGACAGAATATAATATTAAAACAGTAAGACGCATGCTTACTCTATCATGTAAAAATGGGTGTCCACAACATTGAATAGAAGCTTTTATTCGGTAATCAAACTACCCAAAGCTTCACCGTTATTGCGATGCCATAAGCGATACGTATTAAATTTCCACAACAGCACTTCCATATTTTGAGGACGAAATTGAAAACACCTCGACGTGTTGAAAGGGAATACGTTGGCACAATATAAAGATTGGGTTTATAGGCAATATAGATCGAGTCCGCGATGGGCAGGTACAACTCTAGAAACGAGATGAACTCATAAATTCCTTTACGACAAATAAAAATACGCCCTCCAATACAGTCCTTGCGCGGATCGAATAAATCATTCAATCTTTCAGCGACCATAGGCATACCGCCATTTTTTCTCAGAGAATTCGGTGCTTCGAGGCGATTATTTTCGAGAAATGTCTGGTTAAAATAAAAGCATCGCTCCAGTTCACATTAAACGCTGTGGTATTAAGATTCGTTGTTGACATAAACGGTGCTCCAGACGTCGGACTATACAATGTCTTGACTGAATTTTAGCGTCGCCATTCTTGTAAATAAGGTCACCTTTCACGCGCATTTGACGAGTGCAAGTTGTGACATTTTATTTTCGTCTCGAGAGATATTACTCCGGCAGCGGCAATGAAACTGGCTTAGGTAAGTTTAAAGTTTCAATTGAGAACAATACAGCTCGCTGTTCCGGCACTTTTCTTATGGGACACGGCTTTAAAATGTACAGTAACAATATTAGCTCTTGCTTTTTCGTGATTGAATTAAGTTTGGTAGAAGTTTTGAGACTAGGGCTTTAGGAAAAATGAGAGGAGTATATCATAGTCATTATAAATATTTTAATTCTATGAATGTCGGATGGAACATTTTTGCTAGTCTAAATTTCCAGTATAGCCTAGAATTCCAGGTGCAATTCCAAGATCTCACAGCGTGTAATCCTGTCAAGAGATTCATGTCTTGTCCTGAACGTAATCTCGAAGACAATCGTTGTTAGATTAGTTTCGCCTGTCCGAGGACGTCCCGGACTAAGTCGTGTGATAATCTTAACTTTGACTTCCATATTGTGACGTAACAGATCTTGCGTTTGCTGTACCTATGTATATGCAACATTATGTACCTACTTCATATCGACTTCATATAGGAATTGTCAACTATGTTTAAAAACCTGAATGTTTCAAGGCTGTTTAAATCATGATTTTTATATTATTAGTAAACGGTTTCTTCGAATTGGGGTCTTAACAATGCCACTAACTCAAACATAAAGGTTATAATGACCAATCTTCCCTTACATGAATCATTCTATGAAGACACAACACGACCGCATTCGCAGAATCCCGCATTCTTAATACGGCAACATCCATGTCTGCTTTCATAGACTCTATAAGGGAGAAATCATAGAAACGCATCCATGTACACAGAACACGATAACTAGTCATAACTATTACATTACCCGTTTGTACAGTTATCCGTGTAACGGTACATGGACTAAGAAAAATCTTTTTAAAACGTGTGAGTTACAATGAATGCAATTTGATACGCGTGTTGTGGAATATGTAACATTGTGTAATAACTTTCGATTTGAATAATCGATTTCACTTTAGTATCGAATTTTTGGGTTATGGCTGTTTTTAATTGATATAGGTATAATCATATTACGAATAGGTTATAATTAGAAATTATTCTAAATCTAGCTGGTAGGTTAGTATATTTTGCGTTCGGTGCCACAATCATTAACTAATTTTAAAATGTTCCATGTTTTATTTCTTTTTTTATATAATCCTAAAACATGTTCTTGCAGTAGAAATTTTTATTCATATATCTACGTAATACCAATCATTTTCGCGAAATATAAATTCGTTATGATATGTAATATGTACATTTAATAAGTAAATTATCACGTGAAACAAAAATAAAGAACAAAGTAAATTATCAAAGCGATCTATTCGCCTTAATTATTAAAATTTCCTTTGAAGTGTTCCTTGCGAGAGGGCCGTGTTTTTCGACTCTTTATTAAAAAGCAATTACAAGTCACCTTTTACTTAATCTTCGAAATAAACACCATTTCGTTTAAGGTAACGTTCCTTTTTATGACTAGGGTATTGTAAAATTATCGGTTTGATTAAATTATTTAAATTGACTATAGGTTGATATTTATTATTTTAACATTTTTTTAATATTTTTATATTATTAGAAGGTACTTTCACATTAAACTCCTAAGCACAATGGAGGTTTTACCACCATAAACTTAATAAGTGAAAACTTATAATACGCGTGTAAAGTTATGGAACGCCGTCTATACCCGAACGAGCGTGACGAATCATTAAGATTAACATTTAATTCCTACAAAATGAAGGGCTAAACACAACAGAAAGTTCTCTTAAAAATATAATTCATATGTAGTTGCAACGCACTTTACACATTTTTAAGGCAATCCGATCATCTATCTATACTAATATATAAAGCTGAAGAGTTTGTTTGTTTGTTTGTTTGTTTGAATGCGCTAATCTCAGGATCCACTGGTTCGAATTGAAATATTCTTTTTTTTGTTGAATTGACCATTTATCGAGGAAGGCTTTAGGCTACATAACATCACGCTGCGACTAATAGGAGCGAAGATATAATGGAAAATATGAAAAAAACGGGGAAAATTATTCATCTTTGAGTGTTTCCTTTGCGTGCGCTGCGAAAACGGTTCAAGATACAAAAATAATATGTATGAAAGAATTATTCCTCTTTAAATGATCTAAAAAAAAGTCCGGGACAGTATATGTCTATCTTCTAAGATTGACTTACTATAACATAATAATAGAAATAGATCCGACGGGGACGAAGTCGCGAGCAACCGCTAGTCAATTATAAAGGAACTATAAGGATAGTTTCGGGGATGTTTGTCATATTGTAACACTGTCGAAAAAATAGTTACTCTTCTACACAGTTTTTAATTTCCTAAGCTCACGTTAAAAAAGAACGTACGTTCTAACAGCGCGCTTTTCAGTTGTCGGCTCGAATTTTAATTTTCCGCTGCTGGTAATTTATCTGCAAAGGAACTAGATTCTAGAACAATCCGGAATACTCGACGCACTGAATGGGAGCTGAACTTAATTATGGATTTATTTGTTCGCATCCATCTTCTGTATGATGCTTGATCATAGAGTCCTTTAAGAGTTATATACACTGTTAGCAAGTTATATATTACATAAAATTTACACGTATATAATGTTTTTTTATCTTTGTTTTGTACGTTTAATTCACGTTTTGATAAGATTTGAAAACGTTTGAAAATAACAAAAACGTTCATTTTATTTCAGTTATAAATATAAAATTAATTGAAAAATAGTTGGCCCGACGCGAAATCGGACTCTGCATCTAGTTATTATATATGTCGCAGGCGGATTGTATAATCCGCTGTATTACATTACGGCTAGCTAAGGAATTTATAATGACACAAAAACTACGCAAGACAATACGGCTAATCGTTGAACCGCCGCTTTGCAAAACGGCCCTGTTTTGTAAAACGGCTAGCCGTAATGTAATACAGCGGATTATACAATCCACCTGCGACATATATACTACCTAATAACTATTTCCTTTCTACTCATCCTCGTACTTCGTCGAATATTCAGCTTTTAATGTGTTAAATGCTCTTAGTAACGCATTTGGCGATTTTTTTTTATATTATAGAAATAGGAGTTGCTTTAATTGAACTGCTAATATGACTAGTAGTTATTATATTACTTTATATAACATAATTATCATGTAAATTCAAAATTTAAAACCTAAATTATCTCCGACAACGCTCCTAAACTAAAAGGCATCAGGTGCGATTCGTCACACAACAGTCAAAACCCAAATCATGCAGCCATCCATTAACTAAGTTCATTTGTTTGGACGCGCCATAATTAATCGGCACTTCCCATTTCGTATAGTTTTGTTACACTGACACTCGCTTGATAGATTACGTCCTAATATATTAAAATAAACAAGCGAATATAGCCCTAATGGACGTAGTAATAATGCTGAGAAGCCCGTAATAACATATTGATATAGATCTTATGGTTATAATATGGTGTGGCTAGTGTCAGTCTTAGGGTTGAACGCTTTGAAAAATGTTGTTAGTATTTTTTGTGATCAACTGAACAGGTCGAATTAAACTATCATTAGCAATTACTTATGTTCATAGACAAAACGCTTGCTTAAGGTGTGGGTAACGTGTTACCAGCATTTAAAATAGAGAAAGAGGAGTAGATAATCTTATGCAAAAGATTACGGGAGGTACAACAAGAGTACAATATTTTGATGTTCATTACTTACTTGTCGTAAAAAAATTAAGTAAAAAATCAGAGATCAGATTAGCTGGTAAAACTGCAGGATACTTCCAATATATTTTAATGATCACATTGAAAATCAATTAATCCTTTTAACTAACGGTATATTTATTATCTATAGGTATATCCCAGTAAATAGTTGGTAAAATATAACTGTGGCAGCCCTATGTGCAGGGCTGTACAAGGCAAATGATGCACTCAACTGGATTGCTATTAGCGATTGCAATTTGTTTTGTCCATTATGCATGTCTTAATTGATTCCGTGATGGATCGGTCAGCTAATGCGGGAAAACTCCGTGAAAAGTGTTTTTGCAGAATTTTTAACCAGATGACTGATTGCCGTCTGCTAGCGATAGATTTATGTCGCGTTTTTTCAGCTAGCATTTAGAATTTGACAATGGACTGTACTGGTACCTAAATGTATAATACAAAACTAGGACCAAATATTAGAAATGCATCAGTAGATAAAAAACGAATGTTTCATCATCTATGTTTATATGAAAATAAAAATTGAAAAATTATTTATTTAAGCACAAATCATCCGATCTTTACAAAGTAAACAAACATATTTCATACATTTAAAATAGGACGAGGAACCAATATCGATATTTAAAAAATATGATTAGTTACGTAAAAAGTAATTTTCCAAATTAATAATCAAACAAATGGAATTACAAAAGCTTTATTAATCAAAGTAGGAGATTTTAATCAAATCAAAACTCACGCAACGGACAGGATAATTAAATTTATAAGCTTAATCTATACTAATACATAAAGCTGAAGAGTTTGTTTGTTTGAACGCGCTAATCTCAGGATCTACTGGTTCGAATTGAAAAATTCTTTTTTTATTGAATTGACCATTTATCGAGGAAGGCTTTAGGCTACATAACATCACGCTGCGACTAATAGGAGCGAAGATGTAATGGAAAATATGGAAAAAACGAGGAAAATTATTCATCTTTCAGCCCTCCTTCCTTTGCGTGCGCTGCGAAAACAGTTCAAGATACAAAGATAATATTATGTATGAAAGATTATTCCTCTTTAAATGATCTAAAAAAAAGTCCGCGACAGTATATGTCTATCTTCTAAGATTGACTCACTATAACATAATAATAGAAATAGATCCGACGGGGACGAAGTCGCGAGCAACAGCTAGTCATTGATAATGGTAAAATCTACATAAAAGAACATATGGTGAATGAATTCAAAGGCTGTCCCCTATAAACCCATATATTTTAATTATGACCACAAAAATGAATACAATACAATCGACATATTTCATTTCGTATTTAATATTCATGAAGCACGTGGCATTACTTATAGGTCGTGTAAAATTAATGTTGCATGCTTAAAAAAATGGGGGAAGATTTTGAAGTAGGTACGTGTAAAACGGGTTTTTATAGGGTAATCTTATTATATGCAAATTTAGCCCTTTAAGTGTTAAATACCGTGAGTATTTAATTGTGTTTTAATTTACTAAAGGAAGTTTTAATGGTGTTATACAAAAATTAGGTTGAAATTGGAAAAGTGACCGTAAATTAATATAGCTAGGTACATCGACTATCAGCAATAATACATTGTGAATCGTGCTTCTATTATTCTTTATACCTAACAAAATATACAGATTCTCGTCATCATTGGGGACTAAAGACCGACTAGATCGCCTTGTCAATAGAAATCTAAACATATCTTCAGGAGAAGATCTATTACAAATACTAGATAACCAACCTTCGAATAAACTAGCCCGTTTACATATCGTTTAAATATTAAAATATTCATTTAACCAACACTGACGTCCATAATCAAACAATTTGACACCCCTTAAATAAACATGTCATACAGTAAACACACACGTGATGCATTTTGAGTGACGTGACATATGAATAATATTGGTAATACTAACTTCGATTTCGTAATATAAATCTTAATATATAAAAATGTTGAGTCACAATGTTTGTTCTCAATGGACTCCTAAACCACTTCACCGATTATAATAAAATTCGCACACCATGTGCAGTTCGATCCAACTTGAGAGATAGGATAGCTTACATCCCGGTATTGTCCCGGGAACGGGAACTAAGCGGGTAAAACCGCGGGGAACGGGTAATATGATATGTAAAAGTTCGTTATCTTTGTCCTAGACATCACTAAGAAATAAAACATATGCGATTCTAAACTAATTACATGTTTTTAATGACACAATTATAGATAGTGACTGGATCATTTAATAGTGATAAATCCTAAAATTATTGTCTAAATTATGATAATTCAAGTACTTTTTTAAGCAACTGAAATCAATAATTAAAATATATGACTAAGATCCGTTAGTTATTTTAATTATTTATTTGGATACATTACATAGATAAATTCGATGCTACAAACCTAAAAGCTAAATTTTTTAACTTTATTCGTAGCGTTCCTTGGGTGACTTAGCTTTTACTTTGACCCTAGGCTCCAATGGTTCTTTAACCAAAGTTGTATATATACTGTTTCGAAAAAATATCATAAGCGCGATTCAGATCTCAGCGCATTAGTAGCGGTCGCTACATCAACTCTTATACCATCGCAGTACAGAAACTGATGTCCCAAAAAGTAATTAGTTGTTCAAACCATTGAATGCTTAAAAAACAAATGAGTTCCTAAAATATTCATGAGCGGCTTCCTCGCAGTCTCCGAAGGTTCCACTCTAAATAAAACATTTTGCATTATTCAACAAATCTTTATTGTTTTTGAGGAAATCCTTAATTTTGGTTATAGATTAAACGCGGGTCTATAGGGGTCTACGGATTGTATTAAATATTGACAACCGGGGATCCGAATATTGATAAAACTAAGAACGCTTTATGTAGGCGAAGGGTGTTCTGAAACAGAATAATTTACATGTAATACATGTTTTGTACTATGACAATTTAAGTGTTACCATAATATGAAGCCTAGTTGTATTAAGAGGACTTTACGTGTATAAGGAAATAAACAACTTTAGAACTAAAATATAATTATTAAAACCAAAACTGTAACCAAGATTTTTTTAAACTAGTTACTTATCTGTTTAAATTCTCAATACAGATGACTATGAACTAAACCCATATATATTATTGTTCCTCAACCAGCTTACTAAATTAACTTTCAAATAGTAAACAGCGATTGAAGATAATATGATACTAAATATTGAGTCACTGCGTAAAACTAAGCCACTCAATGCCTTTTTGTACCAATTTATACTCGGATCTTTAACCTATACATGTACAAATTTTGAAGCTTTTATTTCAATACACAGACTGAATAAAGAAAAGTTTTTGTGTATAATAATTTCGAGCGAAGTCAGCTCGGGTTGCTAGTATATTTGTTGCCATTCAGACCTGGTCTGACCCAGGAAAGGCTATAAAAACCTTACACATTCCTCATGTCACGGCATCTTACCATCAATCACTGGGACTTACGCTCTTTTGGAAATAAGCAATATATACCTTGTATTGAACCTTTGACCCTTAGTGCAACATAGCAATTTTAGACCACTAATATTGGCAAATTCATTATTTTGTATTAGTACTACAACAAACCAAAAGTAAAGGTTATTACGAAGAACGAGCAAGAACCACACGTGGTTAAGGATTCTGATAAGAAGTAATTGTTACTTGACTGTTATGGTAATGAAATAAATATAACTATCAACAAAAATGCTTTACTAGGTACAGTCGCCTACAAAAGTATATTTAAACACTGAGAGAAACACACCAAAATATTCTTTTAGTATAACATTTCATTGATTAATCTCAGTCGTTTTTAATTAAATTTTTTGCATCAATCCCTTTTACAATGCACTTATAATATAGTATTCTGAACAGTCATTCCAATTTTTAGCTCTACGAGACTTTTTGTAACCTTCAAAGTCATAACTAACTGGACTAGGTCTCGTAACGTGTTAATATACTTCTGTAGTACAATGTAAATTCTAATTCGTATGTTAAGTATATCAAATTTTGTGGCATTGTGCTGTAAAAACCCCCACGCATTCCACATGACACGACATCTCATCATCAATCAGTGGGGCTTACGCTCTTTGGGAATTAGCAACGACCGTGTCCCTTTACTTAAAGGATTAAGGCTTTAGATTTGATTATTTGCCGATTAAATTAATATGAGAAAGTGTTGGGACCTCGCTGTTACGTAATTGCTTGCATGTATTATATAATATTATAATAATGTTCTAAATTTGGAACATAATTTTCTTAATTTAATTATACCCAACCTATTTTTTAACAAAATAATCAACACATCTAAAAAAATATTATCAAAAAAAAATTATATTTTTATTCTCCCTCACAAACGCGTAACATTTTTATTATATTATGTACGAATAAAGAATAATCAAAATAAGATAAATGTGACATAACGATTCTATAAATCATTACAAATTTATGGCAACACAGATTCAAACCTTAAGATTTCAATCTAACTGGTTGAACACTAACATTTAAAAAAATAAAAATTTAAAATTCGAACACAGATTAAAACGAATTTGTTCATTTAATTAACGATACTAATGGACTCGCGCACCGGGCCGTGTAATCTACATAACGCTTGGTTAAGGTAAGCTAAGGGATGAGCTGTGAGCCTAAAACGCTATGACTAATAATGCGGATTACAAAGGGTCATCGTTAGCTGGTGACCTTGATTTGACGAAAGGAATAGGTACATACTTTTAGTATATTCTTCATAGTATTACTGTAAAGAAGTAAAATTAAAGTATCATTAGGAGTCTCTAATGATGCATGCATTAGAAAGAAACTAGCAAACGAAACAGTAAAACTGCCTTCTATATAGTATGACGTATTTATTAAAATATAACAGGATAATGAAACATCATATATTACCATTTAATAATAAATAGCCAACATCATTACCAAATAAACTCCTAAACGATTTCTTAAACGTGACTTAGAGTACATCATAAATACGTCCGTACAACATATTATACGTACGTATATCAATCGTACATCCGTACGTCACACATACGTCCGTACATCATACGTAATGCAAACGTGTCGCTTATTTAGACGTAAATTCTCGTGACGTGTGCAAATTGTGATATGGTTACGTACGGGGGATGTCTGATAAAATGCTTAGAACATTTTCGTATTGGAAAGCGAAAGGTTTGACGCCTGTAGTAGTACTGCCTCATTACGGTTTTTTATGTTATTATTTAAAATGATCGGTATCGGCTGTTCGCTCGGTGGAAGTCTAACAAATTGGTTGTGAAAAAGTTACCTATAGATATAAAGACAGAATTTACTTGTCAGATTATTTATTGAAATCGTTGGTCTTTTCAAAACATAAGGTTAGTTATTCTTGTATTAAATAAATTGTTAAATAAATGATATGTTTACTGAACTAAGGCGCGCAATAACACAGCGTTTTTTTTTTCTCAATAGAAAATATTTAATAGTCCATAAGTGCTTTCGTCGATTTATATTCTTGTTTTTAAAACAATCAATTTTATCAGGCATGTTGCTTTATCGATGATAATAAATAGCAAGATATATTTATTAGTTTGCTTTACAATTGGATTTAAGCCAACTGGCGACATAAATATCCAGCCAAATTGTAATGTTCGAGCTAGATCACATGAATAGTGGCACTATTTTTCGTTTCTAGATTAAGAATTTCGAGATTTAACTTTTAGTAGATAAGATCATTCTAGAAATTGCGTAAAAGGGAAAGTCTTCTTTATTGCAGCTTAAAAAAAACAACATTACATACATTAGTAGGGCATGGAACAGCATACCCTATCAGTATAATTAAATGAATCATATGTCTTCCAAAAATAAACAAAAACATATTGTAGATTGTTATTAATACAAGTAAAGGCTGAAATATCTGTTAAAGATCCTTTTAACATGGCATCTGACTATTTTGTCACACAGAACAATAAAATGTCAAAAATATACTTATTAAATTGACATTGAACATGATCCACAACTTCTATAATGTATTTATTCAAATAAATCTTCTTAATGTTTATTTACCTATGGTGGTGTGATGATATAAAGGAAAATAATTAAATCTCCAAGTAAACACACGGATGCGTTGTTATAAAACAAACGAATGATAAGCAACAAAAAGGTCCACAATCAGGACGCATATATTCAGCATCACACCGACTTCCAATTACAACCTTTGATATATCCCGTCACATTTATGCGAGCTTCATATATTCCTTTAAATTATTGCTGTTGTGGCACCCGTTATTTTTATTTATATTGGACCTGTCACGGTGTCCGGTTGAATCTAGAAAATCCAACCTCGATTTTCAGCGATGCTTTTGTTTGACGAATACAAATGTTTGCGGAGTTTTGTACATGATTTTTCGATATTAGATCGCGTTTTGTTATCTGAATAATGAAAATATATTGAATTCCGTATGTTCTCGTATCGTCATTCAATCTGTATTTTGGTGTATAAAGAAATATATTACAACAAAGTTTCGCATATTAATTTCGACTATATTTTACCAATGTGGGTATTAATATCAAGTTGTGCTATAAAGATTGGTTAGAACATCTAGCTAACGATATTTGCCAAGAGTTTGTCACACTTAATACCTCCATCACTTACGGCGGTTCCCAATATGCAATCTCAATCCGTTTTCAGCTATCTACGGTTGAGTTTTCGATCTAAATATGAGAAAAAGCGTTAGATCGGTGCCCTCTGACGGATAGTTTGCGTTTTCGGATTGCTTATCCCATCTATGGTTTGTATATTGAAACGCTTTTTCTCATATTTAGATCGAAAACTCAACCGTAGATAGCTGAAAACGGATTGAGATTGCATATTGGGAACCGCCGTTAGACAAAGGGTCATGACAGATTGGTATAATCCAATAATACTCTAAGTATTCTCAGAAGCGAAACAGTGGTCATATCTGTACCATCAAAATTTATATCGCTATTCTTAATAACATTTCCCTCGTACACTGCGGTGCCATTATTTGATATGAGATTACATGGAAATATGAATTTTTCTAGTGTTTATTTTGTTTGCAAAGGGCAGTAGGCAGCAGGGTTTAGCAATATATTTGGTAAACCGACAAATGCGTATCGCAGGGGGCCTGTAATAACATTTTTCATAACAGGGGCGGTTATAGCTATTTATTTTTATTTATCGCCCTCGATTTCACAATATTGGCCTCTTTCACGATCGACAATTTTCGATGTATTGAATATTTATTATTAGTTTTGCATTTGTACAATAAAAGCATTTTTAGTTGTTTCGTTCATAGTTCGTAGAGCTTTTAAATTACCTGAAAGGTTTACATATATATAGTATTCATAGTAATTTTCTCCTAAGAAATGAATAGTTAATATATTATCAAATACGCCCTTTCAATAGTTAAACGAGTTATGAATTTGATTTCTTTGGAAATAACAATAAAACATAACAATGCAAACTTTTGGCTGGGTATAACGAAGAAATTAAATTAAACATGATTCCTTTATGTACACCGATTTCTACAAAGAAAATTAATAATCGTATTAAACAAAGGCTTTGTGGAGCAAAAAACGGGCTCAAATGAATTATTAAACTAGGATTTCACGAAACTGATCGTAATTTTTAGGAGAGCTTCATTGATGAAGAGAGCTTAACTTTAATCTTTTCATAGTATTATCATAGTCCTGTTGTTTAAGACTAGCTATACCTTTATATAGAAGCAAAATTATTCATACGAATATGCGTTAATATCTTTCCTACGCACCAAAAGCAAATTAAAAACATGGTCTTCTCAGAATATCATTTTCGTAATTAAACTTAATTGGAAAATCATCAAAAACGACTTAAGAATTATTATGAGTCTTTGAAAACATAAAATTATGAAACATACGTATAAGTTATAGCAAACGCGAAAACTCATACAAAACCAATTCATACATTATTTATGATTCTCAATATCATTTAAAGAAAAACCAATAAACGAAAATCGTAATAAATATTTAATCAAGTTTTTAATATACGAAAAGTAATTTATAAACGAACCCCGTATAAATCTTATTTACGCAACACATTTAGCCCCCGATGAAGGGGAAGTTTCTTGATAAGCCGTAATCAAATAGTTTCTATATATAGTTATATACTAACATAAATAAGCACTCTATCCCTCCTGTCATCGCACCCTCAGATACAGCTAATAAGAATTTTATAAGACAAGACTTTGCTACTGTTAGACACGGCTTTTTGGAACATTCTATTCAATTTTTACTAACGCTCGTTGTTTTATTTAAAGAGCAACGTTTAAAGGTTCCTTTTCGTAGAATATGTTTGCTGTATAAGTAATACGATAATTGTTTTGTAATCCTATTCTATAACGATTTAAAATTTTACGTATGTAGTTTAATAATGAAGATACATATTTAATGACAAGAAGGTATGTTTACGGTAAAGAATCGATGTGTAGTGTAACATTAACAATGAGTAAGTTAATAATCGCTGAACGATATGCCAGTAAATTAAATTTTAATTACAATTAGCGGGAAAATAGAACGTTTCGACAGTCACTTCAAAGCGTTTCCGAGTTTTCTCATTAATTTGTTATTCGCAGCGTCGCTTCGATGTAAGTGGCGATGCTCAGTTCGATGTATCAATTTCAATATTTCAACAACAGTGGCACAGTTAGCAGTGGGTGGGAGTAGCGAGGAGTAGCACTGTGGGTTAGAATTGCGAGCACGTAGCCCCATAACGCTCCAAGTAAATTCCTCGAAACCACGTCGTCGCAACTCCGAGATTGCTCCATCTAGCGGACGCGCGCGGAAACCAGAAACCACTCATGCTTTTAAAATATTTTAAAATATTAAATTTTATTTCAACATTACACTCGAATTCAATTCCGAAATGAAAGTCGAATCTTTTATGAAACCCCGGGGACGTTCAGCGTTTGTACGCTAACCGACTGAATTTAAATTAACTATTTCAATGCTAGCTTTAATTTGC
>JADANM010003353.1:3291671-3326706 GCA_026213755.1 Eurema hecabe
ATAAATAAAATAATATCTTGATATGCAAGTCGAATTTAAAAAGGTAATGTTTTCTTCATATCTACACACATACTAATACACTGATACTGTAGGTTATTCAACTTAAGGCTGTTAAAAGAACCTTAGCGAAGACACAGGGCGTTTAGTACCTACTACTTAAAGAAAAGTTGTAAAAATTTGTCCTAGGTCAAGGATAGGACCGGCTTTAATAATAATTATTAATGTTCAAAGTCTAGCATTTTTAGTAGAAATTTTTCGCGTCGTCTACTTAATATCAACGCCTTGAAATCTGTCCTTTATGAGCCAACTTCTTTGTTTCCCTAGAGCTATATTTCACGAAACTTTTTACGCTAAAATTCATAATCTCTTGGTCTTATATGACTAATGACTTCAATTCGATAATGCTTCTGGACAAACGCCAAGGAGCTTAAATTTGCATGTGTTTTTAACTTGCTTACTTGTTATTATATAAAATAATTTATAAAATTGAACTCAATTGATTCATTAAGCCATCAAATATAGCTCTCGATACAGAAGAAATCTAGAAAATTTGTTGTGACCAAATTGTTTTTTAACAATACTTTATAACTATTTTAATCTACAAATGTGTGTTTGTGTGTTTTTGTTAAATCATGTCACAATTTAATAGCTGCATTAACTTCTATGTTCAAAATGTTATGTTCATGTATCACTATGTTCAACACATGATATTTAATTTTTAAAGACTTAAATGTAAACTTTCGTGAATTGTCAAGCGTCTTACAGATGACAGGTTGCCAAAATGCCTCTTTAGCCGGAACCAAAGATTTTGAACAAAGTAAAGAAATAAACTTTTTAGTTATCTGAAATTATTAATCTATTCAGACAAAGATATTCCATAGTTTTTATAAATATATGAACGAAAACGAAAGGCAACTATTTAGTCTTTAAAAGCTCTTTTTTAAAATAATTTCTAGATACTAAATATACTAAAACTAAGAAAGTCGTATGTGCTTAAGATAGTTTTTCCAAATGTTACGGTTAAGAACAGTTCAAAAGTTGTGTAAGATTTAAAGATCTGTCGTTGGCAGGTTTAGTGTTATGCGAAACAATACAAGTTTCAGCCATAAGTTGCGAACTTCGCTACAGCACCGCTATGAGGCTTCAAATTTAATTCACCTTAATATATTTTGAAAGTTTATAAGAGATTCTGTATATATTTGCCTGCTGTTTGCTTTAAATATAAGGAAAATATATATTGCGAGAATACGGCCAAATTCAAACATAGGTATTACTATGATAAATGCATATGTACTTAACTAAGTCTTCACTTTAGGTAAAATTAACATAACATTTTAACAAGAGAGAAGCGACACATTCTTACTGCAAAAATCTTATATTTTTAAGTATACAATTTTCAAGTACAGATCAAATTTCAGACGTACATGATAAGCTTTAAAATCCAAAAATCATCAAAATCGATATAATCAGTCAAAAGCTCTGGGGTAACGCGAAAAAAAGTGAAATTCAGAAACTCCTGCCTTTTAAAGTGAGCTAATGTTAGTGTTAAATAGTTTTGTTTTAGTTACAAAAATAATTCAAACAAAACTATAAACTTATTTTTACTGGTACAAAACCATTATCTTTCTAGGCCACCGAGATCTCCTGTCAATTAGTAGCCAATATTCCGAAACTTATTTAGGTCATTTAACACAACTATGTACTGGCAATCAATTCAGAGCGAATGAATTTGCGAGTTACTAAGTAGCATTATACATAAACAGCTGATGGCGATGTCAAGATCAAAAATATTGAGTAAAGATTCTGACTGAGGAGACAATTTTTATGCCATGGCTAACTGGTAACTTTGCAGGAGAGGTTTCGAAACCCTGCCTAAACAGTCCCAAAGCTAAGTGTCTCTCAAACGCGTCATATGATAAAGGTAGAAGGGATGGCGATAAATGGGCTTGCGGAACTCCTAATTAACGAAAGGGACATCCGTGATGAGATTTCACTGTTTGAAGCTGGTTGTCTGCGTGAGGGTTATGGTTGAGCCGGTCATTGTCATATCAGGTTCAGGAGACCCAAGGACTACGGGGAAAAGACCATGGGTTATTTTACTAGTACCGACCAAAACCCTAATGTGTTCCGTCTAACCGCATGGGATAGTAGTTACGGACGCCTTCGGACTCTCTTTCAACAATACCATGGCTGCTCCACTTTTATATTTGCATACATTGGACATATTCCTCATTCAAAATCTACCTCTATTAGTCCTCTATAAGCTACATAGATTACGTAAAACGGTCAAGCGTAACAATCAAGTTGTGCATATTTTATTCCTACCCTACAAGAAAGAGTCCTCAGCATTCAGGAAATGAGGTGCATATTAAAATTTTCTGTCCCATTGTCATTTCTTTTAGCAGCAGCCTTCTTGTATAAGTAGTGCAATTTCAGCAAGCAAATAATTAACAAACCTTGCTTAGGTGAGAATTTAAAATGCACATAAAATATGAAATGACTTCGTGCATCGTCTTAATAGCTTTAAAGTAAAATGACCTACTCTTTTTGTTTCAGTAATATAAAGCACTAGCAGTGATCTGTATCATTTAAAAATACGTACCTTAAACAATTAACATTATTAAATAAATATATAAACACAATATCCAGTTAATTTCATTCACGACTAAATATGTATTTCTTACAACTCAAATAATGTATTTGGTTCTGCAAAATTAAAATAAAATAATTTGTTTAAACCCAAAAATTGCCAATGTTATAAACTACCTCTATAGTTTAGAAGAAATATAAACTATAGATAATATCAACCTATATCATACTACAAAAATATATTTCTTATTAAAGTATGTTTGCCTAATAGCTACTTATGAAGAGTTTAAAAGAAATCCATCTGACCTTACATCTAATTGAATTATTACTAACAAATTTTGAAACAGAACTTAAGTAAATTGCTTGTTAAACATCGTCCAGTCTATTATTAGGCAATATAACCCCCGGTGGGCGTTGTATCGTCAAATATCACACTGAAATCACAGTCCGGCTTAAATCAATGGATCCAATTATGTTTGATGCCAGTGAAAGAGGATTTCATAATTGCCATTATAAATAATAAACATATTTGTACATAAATATAATATAGGTGATGAGATGAGATTTAGTATTGAATCTCTTTAAGCGACTTCAAAATAGAGGAAGTAAAACCATGAAGGTTATTTTTTTATGTGAAAAGATTGTGCCTTTTTTCAAGTTGGTACAGTTCAGGTAATAATATAAAATATATACTAATTGGTGGTCACAAAATTAGACTTAGAGTTTTCTCATTAATCGAATAATTAGTAAGAGCGATACAAGATTCTCAGCACATCGAATATACTGTCAAACTCAACATATTATGATATTTCATATGTACATAATATATAATTATTCTAAACATTCTGCCCTTGATATAGTTTAGCAAAATGCTACTATTTTAGGGACCAAATCATACCTTTTTACATTTCATACAAAGACAAAGCTGGAGATTTTCCCAAAGGAAGGATCCGCCCAGTCACTTAGTCGAGATTGTAGACCAGATGCTATGGGGTTGTTAACCTCATTCGAGTTTTTCGTTTATAAAACAATCTATAAATGTGTTCGAAGGTTATCGGCTACGTACGAATTGATTTTTGCCGGAATTTTATCACTCGATGTTTCTGGAGATTTATATTACCTACATGATAGAGATGAGTAAAATACGTTTGGATTCAAGCTAGCTACCTTTCACGTTAGTAAACAAATAAACAAACTCGTCAGCTATAAAGCTGATTTATAAAAATCTAATATAGATTATTTCAGTATCTAGTATAAACGTTTCTTGATTTTTTCAATCAATGGATGTTCAATTAAGAAATTATATCGTTTATATTATAAGAGAAGTAGCTCATTTTCAAATTTGTACTAGTTTTTTTTCTTTACAACATGAAAACATTAAAAACTTCGAACTAAATATACATATAATGCACTTCCAGATTTATGTAACTTTTAAATAGTATGCTAGTATTTAAATTACTGCAAGGCTTGAAAATCTTAATATGTTTTAACATCATCGATCATAATATACTTCTGTAGGAAAATAAATTTCACCCGGCAACAGCCTATTAAAGAATTTCGTAAAATTTCTTTGATATATAAACCAGTACTAGACAGTGTTTATTAAGCGTTTAAATTGGCTTCAAGGAAGACATTAAATATGTAAACTGTTATTTTTTTCACATGGCAACCCATGTTTATAGAACTCCGTGAAATTTTATCCTAATGATAAGCAAATACAGCAGTAAAAGGTCTCTTAAATTGTTTTGTAATAATTGCCCTCTTTAATATAATTAATATTTAATTTAATATTATTTTGATATTTCGTCGTTTTCTCAACTTCCCGATTACTTAATTCTTTATTTCAAATCCACGTGTACAGCATTCCATAGAGAAATTTGTATTTTGTTAACGATTCAAGGAATCTCTTGAAAATTTATAACAAACAGCGTTTTATTTATATGGAATTTTTACTGTTTTTTTAAGGGAATGTAAATACTAAATACTATTAGGTACTGATACATTTATCACTTACAAATATTACAAAATTTACAATGACAGGTATCATAAAAACATTAAGTACATAATGTACCTCAATTGAGTAGGTTAACTAAATACTTTATCAACATAGTGTCTATGCATGTATTTATGTATGTATAAGTTATTTCCATGGAGTACTACAAATTCTACACTATGGAGCACCATAAAAATAATTCAACATGCATGCATTCAATGCATAATACATCCAAAAATACCAGTCCTTGGGCCTTAACGATGTGGCTCACGAAGATCAGAACGATCGACAGTTTTCACTTTAAACATGCCTATATTTTCACCGGTTCAACCTCTAACACGCAATTTTAAAAAATCTTACATTCGCCTATATTTTATGCTCAGTTTACAGGTTATATTAAAATGTATAAAATAGCCCTTGTATATGCTTTATAAATCTTTTAGCGCAAAGTCCAATCAAACTTGAGGACTAGTTAAATTACTAGAATTGGTATTCTTAATAAACTTTTTTTGTCAACGATACGTATTTACCCAACAAATTATCATAGAAGTGATATTCTGAATTTGATATTTGTGCAGCCGCGTTTAACTACGAGAGAGTCCCACATGATTTCTCGTTAGTATAGCAACCGTTCGAGATTTACTCCATTCGTATATCTTACATCTACAAATGTTTCAATTGGAACACAGCTATTAATAGTTGTATCAAAGCTTTGGGCAATATTCGGGTCTGATAACTGCATCTTTCAATAGTAAATAATCCGTTCTCTACATAGATTCAAGTTTAATGACTACTAGGTTAAGTATTATAAAAATATTTGGATCTGAATTTAGAATTACTCAACTAAAAGAAAAACATCATCTATATATACATATACAAACTCGAAACAAAGTATGTTTATTGTTTATATATTTCTGAAGTTAAAAGTTTAAGGTGGAATAACTGCAAAGAAAGTACAGCTCTTATTAACAAAAATAAAATTCAGCTAGAATTAAGGCTTACTTTAATTTGAATTACTTTAGTAATCAGATTGAAAGCTCGTCATGTTCTCTATAATTACTATATGTTAATACGAATCCATTGAATACCAACAAATTATGTTCCACGTTTAATCATAAGCATTCGTATTTGAATAATCAAAATGAGATGTCCCGATTGACTCCAATTATACAACGCAAGCCATCGAGGGTGAAATTAAGTAAATTATAAAATTTGAATTCATAACGGAATTACGTTCGAAGCGCGTGAAATAAGCCGATTAGCGTTCTTAGCTAATAACTCCGCCGTAAGACGTA
The DNA here is from genome assembly GCA_026213755.1 of Eurema hecabe. Classification (NCBI taxonomy): domain Eukaryota; kingdom Metazoa; phylum Arthropoda; class Insecta; order Lepidoptera; family Pieridae; genus Terias; species Terias hecabe. Next base: position 3,297,549 of record JADANM010003353.1, read on the forward strand.
GGGAGGGCCTCTACCCTAAATAACACAAATTGAAAAATATTTTACTAAGACACGGTATACATTGCTCGCTACGTACTCTTACGTTTAGAACAGGGAATATAATTTTGAAATAAAGCAGCAATGTACTGCGTATTTCAGGGAGGTTATTGTTTCCTTTAAGTAAGGTTTAAGTAACGCAAATGAGGGAACTAAGTAATCACCGTGAACGGGTTTTCAACACCATTAATATTTTAATGGGGCATTAATTTTAATGTGTTTATTAATAGTAATGCGTGGGAAAACGAATATAGTAGTAGCAGAGTTGATATAGTCCCAATGCGGTAAATATATGTTATATTGCCTTTACAATAGATATTTTTCTTATATACAAATATTTTGAGTAATTTACTTACATGATGGCGGACAAGTGCAAATGTATCGTCAGCTTGAAAACTAGGGAGAAAGTGTGACTGTCATACATTGTATTCCATAAAATAGTTTAACTAATTTAGGCGCTAGGGCAGAACATACAAACCAACCAAACGACACATTCGTGTCACATATGAAATATGTTCTAGAAAGTTCTGAAAACAGCGTTTGCGATATGAAACTGCTTCAAACCACGACAAAGAGGCCAGGTATACCGAGTAATACGATTTACCTCTATATGCCCTCTACAATAGATATGCAATCCAATAAAATAACCATCAATAATCCAATTTGCTTTGTATAGAGATTGTCACAGCACAACCTCACAAACTATGAGAAATCAAATTTAGATTGTTTTGTATGAAAAATTGCATCAAAACATAGTAAAATGATAGTAGTTTTGTATAACATGCGCCATTTTATAGATAGGGTACAGTGCAATCTAGCGAAAATTATTCTTTAATGTTACTAACGTTTATAATCCTTATACAATTTTCTTACACCTACCTATATTGTTTATGTAAATTTCTTATGAATGAGGCTCCATAGATGTAGTTTGTTCTTGTCATTTGTAGTTTTTTGTATGTGGATTTTGTCGTAAGGATAAATAATAAAAAAATTATCTACTTCATATATCTACAAATATCACCCGGGGTAGTAGAACTCTCCAACAGAAAATGAGGGTCTAATATAGTATAACTTGATTCAATAAGTGTGTAACTATTCCAGCATTAGTAAGGTATAGACATTTGATACCTCACACTCAATCTCCTGAAAATGCAATACTGATGTTAAAACTAAAAGACCAATCCAACTGTCTTGCGAACTCTTCAATTTATCTCAGTGACAAATGTTGCAGGGGAATAAACATGCAAACAAATAATGATTGAAGGCTTTTAGAACTCCAATGATTTATGTTGGTGACGTAATGGATTGGCTTTCTGCCCGGAAGGAAGTAATGTTAGAGAAATTAAAAAAGAGTTGTAAAAAAATGTTGTCATTGCATAGTATTTAAAACAAAGTCGCTTCTTCTGTCTGTCCCTATGTATGCTTAAATCTATAAAACTACGCAAACAATATGATAGCGATTGTCATGCGGTTTTTTGGTCACTGCCGCCAAAGTGGTCATTGCCACCTATGAACACTCATGGAGCTTAACAGATTCGGTGCGGCGGTGTTTTTCACACACTTTTGTGCCTGGCGTCAATAAACATTTCGTTCTTTCATTTGTATCCTACAAGTCTTGGTATCTCGAGCACCATACGCCATACGCAAAAAAAAATTATATGGTGCCTGTGCGGCATCATGAGCACGGAAACTTTTAACAGCTCTGTAGTGAGTTGTCTGTGTGTGTGTGTGTTTTTAGTGTAATTTTCATCCTTTTTTTAATAAATAGGGTATCGTAGTAATTTTATAGTGAAATTTAGTATTAGTATGTATTCTATTTGTTCATAGATAACGGACTTTACATTTCGGAGTACCTAATCTCTCTAAAAAATTAAACAAATTACTCATTTGAAGCATCATTCATGTACTCGTTTGGACACATAAAAAATCATGACTATTACATACAAAGTTAAAATATTATTAACTTCAGAAATTTATGAACGCAGAAGAGAAAAGTTAATTGTGATATATACTCGTAAAATCGAATTCAGACAACCTTCATAAGGCTATGAGCTAATAATGCCGATCGTTTAATATCTTTATGAGTGGAAAACGGTACAAAAATATTGACGAAATAAAACGGGAAGTTGCGCGTATCTCAAACATTCATTTGGAAGTAAATATAAAAGTATTTTGTATCCCATATTAAATTCGAAGTTTGCCGATGATGCCGACTTTCTTAACATAAAATTGCCTTGGGAAATCTTTAAGGAGCTATTTATGTATATACCTATAGTCGAATACAAAAGTTCTTTCTTTTTTATGTGATACTGGAACTGAGAAGGATGGTCGCCTGACTTTAAGCTAATAACCTAACCTTTCCTATCTATATTAGTACCTATATTAGAACATTCAACATTATAAGCAACTTGACATTAAAATATTTCATTGCTATTGGTTTCTTTTTGTATATTTATTGACTTTTCTGTTAAGTGTACGAAGTAAGTACCTACACACACTGTTCTTAATTCATACTAAAGTCGAATATAACATAAAAATTACTTTATTCCAATAACGTAGCCAATAAAACAAACACATTTATCCCGTTTTATCTATTGCGGGGCGAAAAAATATCGGCCATAAGTAATCCGAACATTCTTCTTATAAGACACGTCACGAGCGAACTGACAGGGCGATGATTTATAAGGAACCAAATTGATTGACTCGCCCTTTGCAGAATGTCCAGATGAAATCAATACTTATACGGCATATGTATATATCAAACAAACAAACAAACCTTATAATTATTGCTGCTTACTTATAATAAAGGCATACGCTTTCACGATTACCAAAATACTATCTATATGAACACATCAATAACTTACAAATCATTTTAAACACTTAAAACATTCCATAATTATCTCATTAATAGTAATTTCTCAAATTCAGGAAACACCAATTTTTAATGTTATCGAAATATGTAAATTTATATTTCAAATTAGATAAGTGGTTTACTAGATATTTTAACTTTTACTATATACTTTACTAAACTTTCAAAGCTCGAGTTAATCGGCTATTCCCTTATTGATTACTTTAAAGATATACCTAATTGAAAGAAGCAAAATGTATTCAATTCAAGAACAAGCTCGTATGTTCCCATTTATATTTAGAGTAGAATATTAAACATCATCTACGCAATTGAGTCCTATCCTAACTATCTGAGATTCTTAATCTCAATGCAGGGTCTGAGTTTGACGGGCGCATGATATATGAATGTGACATTCCGTAATTGATTGACGATATCTCGGCTTTGGATTCCATTGGATGAATATGGAATATGGATATATGTATGAACGTAAATTTGGATCGATTATTCTTACTTATATATAATTTTTGGAGAGTTTTATTAACTGAAAGATATATTTACTGGATGCCCGTTTCTGAAGACACTAAGACCGGAATACTGAAACGCAACTTAAATTTAAGTACAACTTAAACCGGTCCGATTTGACAGTTCGCCATACAATTCTGTCAAACATACGAGACTTATGGCGTGCTTAAATTTAATATGCGTATGAGTATTTGGCCGTTAGTGGTACAACTCGATAGCAGCTAACCAATTTTACTCCTTGAAGTACGAGAAACGTAAGGATAGGATAAGAGCGTTGCCTACATACAAGGATACAGGTAGGAAATATCACGTAAGGCCAGATAGTATATAATAATCCAGGTTCTGTTCTACACGCTTGTTTTGAGACATCTATATGTCCTCACAAATTTTCGCATAAACAATATTAAAATAGGGATTTATTCGTCACCACATAATATACATAATAACCTTTTATTTAAAACATCAAAACGATCTAAACTAAAGCGTTCCATCTCAATTTAGGGTAATGACTTGTAAATTAGCAAGGCGTATACAATTTAAACTTATCGGGCCGGCAACAGTTTTAATGACAGTTTTTTCTTCGTTCTTGTTTCGTAAACAATGGTTTGTCAAAAAACGGTCACCCTTCAGTGAGCGATTCAAAATGCTACGCCGGTTTTAGCTTGACCATAGATTAAAGAGCTAGATGGGAAGTGTACTTTTTGGTAGCGGTTTCTTGTATGAAAGTGCTACCAAAAAGTACACATATGTAAAATTCTTAGACTAACCTATAGTTTAATTTGTAAATTGATTATATAACAACAATATTTTAGATAACATAAGATGTATATTATAACATGTAATGTAGTGTCTTATAAGACACTACATTACATGTTACAATGTAAAAAATAAGATATTGAGCTATATAAACTACTAGCTGTTGCTCGCGACTTCGTCCCCGTCGGATCTCTTTCTATTATTATGTTATAGTGAGTCAATCTTAGAAGATAGACATATACTGTCGCGGACATTTTTTTAGATCATTTAAAGAGGAATAATTCTTTCTTACATATTATTTTTGTATCTTGAACCGTTTTCGCAGCGCACGCAAAGGAAGCCCTAAAAGATGAATAATTTCCCCCGTTTTTTCCATATTTTCCATTATATCTTCGCTCCTATTAGTCGCAGCGTGATGTTATATAGCCTAAAGCCTTCCTCGATAAATGGTCAATTCAATAAAAAAAGAATTTTTCAATTCGAACCAGTAGATCCTGAGATTAGCGCGTTCAAACAAACAAACAAACAAACAAACAAACAAACTCTTCAGCTTTATATACTAGTATAGATAATGATTTAGATAGAAATTTCTATAGACGTTTCGTAATCTTAATGAATCTGTGGTTTGAAGAGACATTCTTTGTGAGTTTGGATTTGTTTGTGCTCTATCGAACAACTTTCAAAGTCAAGTTTAAATTAGAACTTATTTTTGTTTTTATTAAAAGTAAGGAAATCTATTGAAACAAAAACAAGAAGTCCAACGTTCTAGTAATGTTTTAACACTAATTAACCAAAACTTTTACATAAAGTATTTAATAAAGTTACCCAAACTCACATTACACTTACTAAAAGAAAATAAACAATCTAATGTCTAGTAATAAATTCATTTCACACATGTAATATTCATTAATTTATCGATACCAATAAATTACATTTTTATGATAAATGGGTCTATTAAGCCAATATATTCCATTGACTCCGTGATCTAGTTAATAGACGAAAGTGATGGGTATAGCGAAGTCCTTGGGTGTGTAAGAGACAGCATACGTTGAATGACCTTCCCTCTGGGTCTTCGAGTCGGCTGTCTTCGGATAAATTCGCTTTCTTATCTTAAATATATAGCATTCCAGAGCTCTTAAGCCGAAGTTAAAAATGCAAGGATTAATTTGTACTATGTACATCGTAATATGGCAAAAAAAGAAATGCTTTCAAGTAATAGATAAGCTTTAAGTTTTAATAACTCACTATGTAGTAATGTTTAAGTTAAACTTAAAAAGTACTTCCTGGTACATTATGTATATTATCGATCTCACTAAAAATCACATTACATAAACTTAACCAATGCCTTCCTTAAAATTGTTACTTATTTAATTTCTAAATAAAAACTTATCTCCGAGTACCTAAAAATAAACTCATCTTAAGCTGTAAGTACATTTGTAATCTCACGGTAAGTAAACTGAAGGCACCACAAAAACGTCAATTAGGAACGAAAAAATCATTAGCCATAGTTCACGAAGTGCAATGACCTTAATGATGAGCTCTAGTTACATTTTACGATTATAATAAAAAAGTATTTTTTTTTTCTTATCATGTATCTGTGATTTAAGATTTTTCTATTTGTGGACAGATTCGAACCAATGAATAATGTGCATAAAACCTAGATTTCATTTCCCGTCATTGCTGTCTGTACCTACAGAATCTATAATATTCTATCGTGTACCTACAGAACATTTTAATATATAAATATATTACCTCATTGAAAACCTTAAAAAACTATAAAACATCTGTGCAAGCTTAATAACTTTTTAAATCGGTTGTATTACTCAAAAATCCTAAAACTCTCACACATCAACATCACCTTTTGTTTTTACAACGTAAAAAATATAACATGTCAAAGCTCAACTACATGTCAAAACGCGCATAATTATGCCTCTATGCGCCTTACTATTCTACTAACGAACAACTCTCGAACTTAAGAATACAAGCTCTATAGAGCTTATCTTTATTGAGGCTGCGTAACTCGAGAGGTGATTCACCTGCTATCGAGTGCCGCTCGACATATCACTGACTACTGAATGCTCATGTTATGTCATACACATGAAGCTATTTGCATCCCTCGTGTCACGTACGCAAGATTCATAGAAAAAATTAATAGATTTACATTCGAAGAATTCTCCAAAGTGATGTTTTAATTAAAGTAGCATAGTCCTTTATTGGCTCAAACTTTAAAAGCATATGTTAATGAAATAAAATAGTCTATTTCTATTAAACAATGACGACAACGACATCCTAAAATCTTTTTAACTCTTCATGAACGGCGGTATCGTATGCAAAAACAACCTATAAAATCTGACTCATATCCGAGATAAGTTCACAGAACGAAACTTTCTATACCAATATAGTATGCACGAAAACTTTTATTAAAGTTTATTATTATATGTTAAAATCAAAATTATATATTTATCAACAGCCAGTGACATTAATATCTGTATAACGCAGGTTCCACACCAACATTTAAGTTAGCAAACAACATTCGCTTTGACCAACATCCAAAGTTGGAACTTTAGAACAAACTAACTTTTTATTCGAAATTTGTCTTGGCAGTTGGGGTCGAAATTTGAATTTTGTGATTCGTAACAATATTGTTTATGACGTTTCGGACGGGCAGCGGGCCAAGGAAAGTTCTCGGTTCGAGTTATCGAGCTCGTTGTTAACTCGAAATATGGATGGGGACAAGATATAGACGTGGATAAATGGCTTTGTGAGGAAGACGTTTTGTTAAATAATAAATAGGCTTTTAATTAAATACCTTACCTTAAATTAAAAACCTAAGGGTTTGATAAAATAATTATTTGAACTACGAGTTTATCCTTATTTCATAAGATTAATAATTATAATACACACTACATAATTTTATGAAACCAAAATCAAATTATGAAATATGCAAATAAATCTATCCTAATATTATGAAAAGTTAAAGTTTATAATGTTATTATAGAGAATAATCTTTTGTTCTATTTTACAGATTTAATTTTTACATTATGTGTGAATAAAAATACGACATCGATTATATTAATTGCCATTTCATTTTCTGCATAAGAAAACGACGCCATAGCTTCCGAACAAACTCTCCACAACAAATGAAGCTACAATATAGATTAAAACATCCAACTTAAGTTATTAACGTCTACAATAGTAATATAAATCAACGTGTATTTGTGCAACATGCCATCGGGTAACTATTACAAAGATAAATATTGTAGCTATGTGCAAGTATGCAAAACGAGCAACTCTGAGACCGGTTCGGCGTTGAAAGTGAGCTTGTCTGGGATATAGAAGTAAATTTAGATTATGAATTACTAGCCACATCTTTTGACGCCCGCTTGGCGCAGTGGTTTTTTTTTTTTTTTTTTTCCGTGGGGAAATGCTCACGCATGCCTACCGTCCCGGGGGTGAGATAGTAGGTTATGTCGGACTCAAACCGACTAAAACCCCACGGTGTTCCACTGTTCCGCGTATTGACGGAGTCACGGGTGCTCTGGCGGACTCTTCCGCAGCCCCGTCAACGGATGCCCGTCACCGGGCCACCTCAATGGTGCGCTGTCACCTACTCCCGGATGTTATCACTGCACTTAAGGCAGGTTGTGATCAGAACACCGGATCATAACCTGCCACGCCGAGCGATGAGCATGCCCCCGCTCAGTCGCTCGGCGCCCCTGCTTAGGGTGGTAGGTTGCGGGTAGATGCAACTCGCCGCCCGAGTTGTCTGCGTCGCCTTTGCTGGTTGATCGGCAGATTACGTTCGCGATTGCGGTCTTCCTCCTGTTTTTGTGACATGACCTCCTCACAGAAGGCACCCACTGCACGCCACGATGTTTCACTGTCGACCATGTTGCGAATAATGGTTGACAGTGAGAGATCGGCCCCTATGATAGCGGAAAGGCGGGCGCGAGAATCCGCCCATCCGTTGCACTCCGCAATAGTGTGCTCCGCTGTGTCCTCGGAGTGACCGCACCGATGGCAGATGGTGGTTGGTTCCCTTCGTGCCACGTGACACAGATATTTGCCAAAACACCCATGCCCTGACAAAATCTGTGTTAAGCGAAAGGACAACGCTCCATGCCGCCTGTCGCACCATTCACGCAGGACCGGCCCAATTGCCCAATTGGCGCAGTGGTAGCTCAACTGCTTTCCGCGCGAAGGGTTGGGTTCGATCCCCACACCGGAAAAATATATTTGTAATTTACATTGTATATATGTATTTACAAAAGAAAAGTATGTATATGTAATTTATTCCGTTATCAAGTTGCCATAACCAAAGCTTCTGTTTAGCTTGGAACTAGATGGCGCTGTGTATAAATGTCTTGAAATATTATTATTTTTATCTCGCGGTTTTACCCGTATTTATGGATGCATTATACACATAAACCTTTCTCTTGAATTACTCAATAATAATTTCAACGTATGTAATAACTAGCTTCGCCCCGAAGTTTTGCCCGGATTTTTGCATATACACATAAATATTGAATCAATGTATCGGATTAAAAGAGCCGTTTGAAATTTGGTTGCCTAGTTTAAAAGGTTTAAGTAAACATAGGGACAGACTGTAAAACGACATTGTTTTATACTACGTAATGATTTGGAACCAAAGAACAAGCCTATAACTCTTTATATATAGCTACATTTAGTTACTAAAACAATACTAAAAGGCATCTAGCTAAATAAAAAGAACATCAAAGCACGTTTATATGAGAGTCCGGGGAATAGACAATAAATATTTCACTTTAAAATTACGCTCAATAACACTCGCTGTATGCTCAGCGCCGATACATTTCAATTTGTTGTATTTGATTTTCGCTATGTACCTATTTGTACGGAACATGTTGATCGTAGGCTCCATGTTCGTGTATAAATACGTGATTCATATAACCCGGATAAAATTAAAAGTTGTTAAATATAATCGTAATGTATGTCATCGTTTTGTTATTGAAAATGCAAGTTTAGTGCTTATGTGGTTTTTAAATTGTAAGTATTTGTATCGTTCGATAACGCTCTTAATTCTTTAAGTTCTGAATCACGCTTGTTTTCAAGACTTGGCGTTTTTTTTACGCACATAAATCTTCCTCTTGAAACACTCTCTATCTGATAAAAAGTATGAAAATCGATGGCGTAGTTTTAAATATTTAAACATACATACAGACAGAAGAAAGCGACATTATTAATGATGATGGAACTCGTCACAGTCTCGGTTAGATATTGATTCGACTATTCGAGGCTTTTCCAACAAAGCTCAAACAAATCACATAATTTCTGGACTTTCTTTATAATTATCAGTAAATATTACCTACACAACAAAACCACCATTATAGTGCTATCAAAAACTATTACCTTTTCTCATCAGTTCGACCCGATCTTAATACAAATCTCAATGATTGCGCGATGTAGGTATGAGAATCACTTACCAGTTTTGAATATCTTAATAGAAATCAACACTTTTTTGTTTGTAATAACTGCTGTTGTTTACCTGTAAATAAGAAAACTCCATTAAATCAAATTACGTTAATTCGATACTGAGATATGATCTCGATGGCATTAACTTTTATCAGAGAATGGAATAATACGATTGTATTTTTGTTAAGAATTGATTCGATTAATTCTTATCTGATTGTGGCTTTATAACTGTTTTGTTAATTGGACGAAGTTTAACGCTTTATGAGGGGTTTATTTTTATACTTTTCTTTTTGGTATTATGGCTGCAAAGTTATGCGTTAAACAAATTGTTAATATATATTAGAAATATCGAATATAGGAAGAAACAATCGTGGCAGGTACTCTAAATTAATTAAGGCGTTTTACTAATGTTTATACATAAATTATAAATAGACAGATGCGTTGGTGTGGAACGTGTTTTAATTTCCAACACATACATATATAGGTAATAATCCCACATTATATTAGGTACTAAGTAAACAAATTTAAATATTTTCAAACAGTTTTTTTAAACATACAAATCGTTATACGTGCTTCAAATCAGATTCACCTCGTTGAAACAATTAAAGTTTCTAAGACTCAATAAATCAGCACTCGAGACTTTTCGTGTCACGTATAAACAAGGGGAGTAAATTTGATTTTAATTGAACAGGCGTAGCAGTTAAACGATTCGATGGAGACAGGCGCAAATAAAATAAACAGCGCCCGATGCGATGATTTTACTATGTTGTTTACTGCGACTCGCATTGACACAGATTTTTAGTACGTTTGGGATTTTTTATCTATATATATATATATATATATATATAAAAGAAAGTCGTGTTAGTTACACCATTTATAACTCGATAACGGTTTAACTGATTTGGCTGAAAATTGGTGGGGATGTAGTTTAGGACCAGGATAAGGACATAGGATACTTTTTATCCAGTTTCCAGGGGAATGAATTTTTTATAAAAGTAAACGTGGAAATAGAGCTTTAAATACAAATTTCAGATACAAACTTGAAATTTTGATATAATGTACTCGTGGATGAATTTAAAAAAGACTATTCGTTTACGAATCTTTCACAGTACATTATATAAAATTTCTTGGACTAGTAATGATGTCTTGGTTACGTATATCTAGTATGGAGTAGCGATGAATCAATTATATAAGTTATTCTAATAAATACTAAACTGAACTGTATCACAAATAATAAATGTTGGGTATCTAATAGAGGCAAAGACGTGATTCTATTATACATAGTAAGTACAAATTTCGCGGTAATGTAACTAGCGAATTCCATATCAATTTAGTTGAAATGAGATAAAGCACTTTGAAGGCTCACTACAAAGGCCTATAAATAACTGCGAATTTCGTATAACGACATCCTCTGTTAAGCCAATGATAATAATTTAAAATTATTTAAACTTGTCCCGGCGCAGGATATCCGTTGCTGGCAACACACTGGTAAGATTTAATAGAGGGTTGATGTTTTACGGATAAATTGTGTAGTCCAAAAGTACTTTTTTAATTGATAAACTAGCTATTAACACGAAGTAGTTTTATTTAGCTGGGTTTTATATGTAAAAAGTTTTTTTTTATTTTAAGCTATAGGTCTTATTTTAATTGGATTTTATTTATGACTGGCTTTCATGAATGTCATATTATATATATATTTATATTATATATAAGAACAAAATCTGCATTAAGTTTAAAAAGTCTATGTTTATTAAAAGAATATTTTTAAATAGAAAGGTAAGCTAGTAAAATTTCCTGGACATTTGTGATAATTAAAATTACATTTCGCATACTCAGTCTATTAATACAGACATACAAATTATAAATGCGATAAAGAATTTACTATTTACAGGCTAAAAAGTTCTTTCGCTTACAAATTTAGTCCCTATTAAATTCTTAAGATGTGCTAGTGTACCTTTAATATTAAAACATTTACAAAATTCAAAATAAAACACGATTTCGACACCCACGCATCTAGCCTACTTAGTAACAATTTAAAATTCAATTAAGTATCTTCGAAATATTTTAAGCATAACAAATAACAATACTTAACGACTAAGTTTTGGGATTGAATTTACAGATAAATGGATGAAGCTCTCTGAAAACTGTTAAAGGTTTTTAAGTATGAACTAAGTTATTGTTAAGTTCTAGGGAATCAATGAACAGCAATGACTTAGAAATTAAAATCTTCAAGTAGGTTTAGATATTAAGTATGAAATAAGACTTTTTATCTACATACCGATTTTAATATTTTTTGCTATAAATGCAGTGCAATTTTACGAATTAAAATTGCCCTCATAGCATTAGGTATTATAGGCTACGAGAATAGAACATTCTTTATATATTTATTTTATTTTTCATTATTTGAATGCCAACTAGTTAATATTACCAAAGTTTAGTACAAAAGCGAAATAATTTATTTCTGTTAAGCACTAACATTTCCCATATAATATGTATGTTAAGCTAAAATAAAACGTGTATTCAAATAATTTGGCCTGAATCGCGGAAAAATTGAATATACGCTTTGCTAAGCACTTGGCAAACTTACAATACAAGTAAAAGCCTTGTACACTACATAACTGGATTATTAAGTAGCTTATTATTTATTTGAACATATTACTATTGATCAAGACTTTTATAGTTGGTCGATTATAAATATGATACATGTACGCGGTATGTATGTAATGCGGTATTTTTATAAAAATACTTAAGCAATAAGACTACTGGCTTGATTTTTTGTAATTATTAAAAATAATAAGTAAAACTGCGAAGAGCTTATTATAATATTACTAGCTGATGCCCGCGACTCCGTCCGCGTGGACGTTCATATAAACCTATAAAATTTTCATTATTTTTAAGATGTATTCGGGGCGTAGACAAATTTAACGAACCAAAAACCATGTAAATTGGTTATTGATAGCTGATCTCGAGTTATAAGTGTTGTAACAAACTCGTCTTTGTTGTTTATTTATACAGATTGTAGAATTAAATTTACTTAAACGAAAATCTAGTCTACGTGTAAAATAAAACCCTTATTTTCAATTGTACACAACTCAGTAAAAAGTCCAACACTTATCGCTTTTGTGCCGCAGCAAAAACCATTTCACAATCTGATTTCTTTCAAAGCGAGGCTTCAAAATTCAGTCTCGTTCAAACAAGTCTAAAAAGCGTCATCATTTCCCCTGCACACGTCCCTCACACGTCGTTAGAACTTAACCTAACGATATAATCCTTTGAGTTCTTTAATGAGTCTCGTGGAATGTGAAATAGGGATCATTTACAGTTAACACCGATTGTAATAGTTTAAGAAGATACAAATGAATTTACACGACACGTTAAGAGAGATAATGTCTACAGTTTAATGCATATAAATAAATGCAAATAAAACAGTTGCAGTCTCTTAATAGTTAAAATAGCAGCTGTTCTATGTTGCTGTGTATGATATTGCATGGGTGTGTCTGTCTGCGTGCTAATAATATTTGTAGACTTGGCTAATTTTCTATGACCTACTTACGAACTAGGCCTACATATGTAAACCATACAGCTCTATTTTTTTTTGAAGTCAGACGACAAGGCGTAAACACAAGATTTCCTTACAAAAGGCAGTCCTCAAAATCAACATTATTGTCACACACATCGCACCAAAGCTAAGCATAAAATCCTTGGTCCTCCGCAATGAGCGAAGGAGAGAAATGGAATTACAATGATTCACACTGACCCAGAATGGAGATTCCGACACGAAGTCGCGTTTGATTTACATTTTACGGACTGAAATTTGTAAATGGCTGAACGTCTAGTGTTCCAGTGATTAATACATGAACCTATTTTTGTCTTGTGAAATGTTTTTCATCTCAATACTGGTTTGTTTTTTTTATTCCTTTATTGAACCGTTGCTAGTACAGCTTTGTAAAACAATGAATATGCTATGACAATATTTCATATACCATCCATTGACAATATCACTTACCATATGTAAACATAACTTTAATAAAAATCTAGTAAATCCTGCCCGGAGTTGGGCTTTATAGCAAAGTTCCGGGTAGCACTGCATTGGCTCAGAGCTGGCGTTATTCTTACAATCAGGAGTGCGTCCAGCTCGTCTCCCCTCTTCATATTATAAAAAAAAGAATAATTTGAGGACAATTTCCATTTCAGTTAATAATTTAAATAACATTACATATAAAGTACACTTATATGACTCAAAAACGGCTAATAGAATCATCTCGATGACAAACAGCAGAAAAGCTATTAAAATTTCTAAAAAACGGGATCCAGTATAAAATATTCATGTTTACAGATTACGCCGCTGAAAGTCTAGTTTTAAAATTGTGTCGCGTCGCATCCCAAACTTGTTCGAAAGATAGTTGGAAACTTTACACGCCCATTAAATTCTTGTAAACTTTCAATCAAAACTTGGCAACTTTTGCCAACTCCTGCCAAATTGTGTGATACATTATCCTACGGAAGTTTCGGGAAATAATAATATACTTAGAATGCTAACGTTGCACATCCTTAAGACTGGATGCAACTGAATAAGGTCTTTAGGCTTTATAATGTATGTATGTTTAAATGTTTTTTATTCTTTCCCATCAAAAACTGTTAAAGTAACTATTAATTCAGAATAACATAAGTACGAAATTATTAAGCGAGAAGAACGATTATTAATTAATAAATTAATAATTAAAAAGTAATTCCATCGTTCTATTTAAAAATGCGCTGCAAAAACTTTTAAAGTTTAGAACCACAGACAGCTACATGAATAATTAATAATTAAAATACATATATAAGTCCAAGACAGCTTATTATTTTTCCTATTAGCTATTATCAGTAATAACCCAAGTTTTTATTCAATTTAATAGTATATTTAGTACCTACTTAAAACAACGATTAAAGTTTTAAGCAATTAACAATTACACAAATTCTGTAGGTTCAAATATGAACCAACAAAAACTCACAAAACTACATAGAAAAAGCACCCACGCTGGCGCGAAAAGTTGAAAATTTGATACGCAGTAATTCAAGCTTATTAGAATTCATGAGAGCCGGAACAATCTATATGCAAAATAGCTGTAAACAAATGTACATACCCACATTCTAACGCGGACACTTAGTGGCAAAATATTCACGAATATTTGTATTGAATTAATTCAGGACGTTTGAATTGTATAATTGAGACAGGTTTACAGTACACGTGGGCGATAGTTCACGTTCCATTGAATTTATTTGCATAAGGACTTCATGGGGGCTCTTAAGTGACAATATATGTATTGGAGTTGCCTCTGGAAGCTTATTTTACAACTGACATATTTTGTGAACATATATCGTGTTGTATGGCGTTGCAATGTGTACTAAAATTATAAAGATAAGTTTGTGATTTTGTATGTTTGTTACTTCTTCACGTCTAAGCGGCTAGAGCGATTTTAATACAATTAAGTATGAAGTTAGCTGACACCCTAGATTAGCAAATAAGCTACGTGTTACTGAGGAACTATATTAAATTTATTTTTCTTAATAATCCGCGCGGTCACAGTATTACAATAAAAACATAAAAAATATAAGTTACACAGAATGATTTAAACAATTCCCTCGAAAATTAATATAATAAACGGCGCGAAAGGAAATGTCCATAAATTTTCGCTCGCGTCAATCAACCTCGCACTTATCCATATTAAATTCGTACAAAAAAGATTGCTAGTGTTGTCAATTTTCCATTAAAATGCTTTTGGTCCGTTAGCTCGGAAATTTGACGGGACGTTATCGAAAGGGGTCACTGGAGCGTTCAATGGAACTACGTTTTATATTTTACACAAACGTCTATCCGGCTCAACGCAGTGAAACGACGTTACAGTATCTATTATAGAATTTAAAAAAAAAAATTAAATTAAGTCCTTTTAAAGGAAAATTAATTACAGTTATACCTCGACCGACGTTATATCCCAGCAAAGTAACATACATATGATATAACGTGCAAGCACCTATGCCTAACAGAAATATTTACCTTATTCTTATATTTTTACAAAAGAGATAGCGTAATATATGCAATAGTAGCCTTGTATTTTTCTATATACATTTTATATATTTTTCTGCACATAATTATAACACCTAAAATGAGCACGCAAATTGAAGCCATTTCAAAGTATCAAAAACAATTATTTCGTATGTTCTGTGTAGATTTTAATTTAAATAACCATTTATAGTATAATTTTTTTTTAGCAGCATCATCATCGTTGGGCTTAAATATACAGTTTTGGCTTCACTTACGGCAGACCGACTATTGTAGGACTATGCGTTATACGTTAATGCATGTACATGTATACGGATAAACTAGAAAGCAGGGTAACGGACGGAGACACGAGCGGATATCAAACTGGTTTCAGAATATATGTTACATGTTGTTAAAGCATTTGCAATTTTACCATTAGTTTTACTATATATAGTACTAGCGACCTGTCAGGGCTTCACTCGCATATATTATGCATGTGTTATACATTTTCCTTTCTCTTGTATCATTCTATCTATTAAATAAACCACATGAGAATAGGTAGTGTAGGTATAGGGTTATAGGGACATAGAAAGCGACTTTGTTTTGAAGTTTGTAGTGCTTATTTGTATATGACTCTAGTATATTTAGGTTACTAATGATTAATTTTCTAGTATCTTAACTAACTTATCTTCGTATGAATATTTTATTACTTTCTAGGGTTTAGAGAGCAAGGTCAAATACAAATGGCACTATATATCGAATATATAAAATAATGTAGATCAACAGAGATAGAATACGCGTTATTTACTAGTACATTAGTTAAGTTAAGAACATACATTTGAGTATGATTATGATTTTTACATACGTTATTCACATATATTCTAAGAAAGTTGGAATTAAGTAAGACGATGTAATTCAATATCGTTGAAATTTAAAAAACTTAACAATTAGGTAATAATAGTTCTAAATATTAACCAAATTGAATTTATTTTAAAACAGCAATGCGTATGTACGCTAATGAATACTACAAAACTCGTAAAACATAGCATAACTTATCTCCGTACTAACCGCGTTGCGTGAATACAAAGAATTTAATGGTCCATTATTGTTGATTTAAATCCTAAGCTAGATTAAGAATTTATAGCTCTCTGGTATCATGTTGCGAACAAAACACGATGTTATAAAACAAAATAAAAGTTGAAGCGAGTGTTAACAGCATTAACTCGTAATTCAAAGTTGGAGGAGTGGAAATTGGTAATGTTAGTTATCTGTGTATGTTGCACAGATCATATAGAAACTGTTGATTGGTTATTTTTTTTTCTAGTTCGAATGATAAATTTGTGAAGTTTTAAAACTGTTTTTCTTTATCTACTTTCTGCGTAAAGGGTCGTAGGAATGATACCTACATTGGAAAAATATTTTTATAATTTACATTTTTATTTTTCTGGGTCTCGGTGTGGCTATATGTTATATGTGTGTACTGACAAAAGGAAAGAATTTATATGGTATTTTTACACAAGCTCTGCTTAGTGAGAATATTAATATTTATATTTTATAATAAATAATTAAATGTCTTATTCAGTCAAGCTAATGAGTCTTAACATCTTTTGACTTAAAGTGGCGAGCGTCGATGTAGTGCACGCCTGCCCGGAGCAAAGTTCTGGGTAGCACTACATTGGTAATGGGCTGGTGTTTCTCTTACCATCAGGAGGACGTCCAGCTCGTCTCACCACTTCATAGAATAAAAAAAAACTGAACGGGAGGCATGAACAGACTCAAGAAGTACTACTAAGTACCCCAAGACTACATTGCCGACCCTTAAATAAGCGGAAAGGGAGCTACAACATTCTTAGTTACCCGCCGCGCCTCGCGGCTATTTAGTTTAACCTATAGCGTTATGAATGTAGCTATTATAAATAACACAATTTTTAAAATTCGACGTGATTTCCAGAGATTCCAGCATTCAAATACACAAACTCTTCAACCTTATAGTATAGCTATAAGGTTGAAGAGAGAAGAGAGATTACATAGTATAAAACAAAGTCTCTTTCTTCACTATGTACTTAATAATTATAATTTTTTTTTAATATGTTCGCTTAAATCTTAAACACTTCGCTACTAATATTCAAGCGTTTTTTAATCAAATAGAGAAATTGTATAAATTACTAGCTCTTGCTCGCGATTTCGTCCCCGTTGATTTGTTTTTCCATTATTTCTTCGCTACTATTAGTCGCAGCGTGATGTTATGTAGCCTAAAGCTTTCCTCGATAAATTGTCTATTCAATAAAAAAATAATTTTTCAATTCGAACCAGTAGTTCCTGAGATTAGCGCGTTCAAACAAACTCTTTAGCTTTATATATTAGTATATAGATTGTTAACTAAATATGCGTAGCAATACAATTGCATTGTACTAGTAACATGTATGTTTCAATGTCCTCGGGAACAAGCTGACTCGCTGAGTAAGACAGAGGATCTGATAAGGCTCTATTACAGGATCCCACATCAAGTTGACTTAATCATTTGCGAAGGAACATAAGGCTATGTTCTCTATACAATCTACATGATCTCAATGTTGCCCAACATTTGTATGAGTATACGATATATTTCAATTTTGTTACGTAAAAAACGTCCCGTTTTATGTGACGCTTCGTGGAGTGGTAGTATAACTGCCTTCTGCTTCAAGGGTAGTGGGTTCGAACCCCATATACTTTTGTGTCTTTCAGGGGCATGGGTAAAAAGTATGTTTTTGTTATTTAAACGTTGTATTTAATACTTAGTTATTCTTTTATTGGAGATAACACGAATCTAAGGTAGTAAGTATCTTAGAAATATTTACGTCCGTTCTCAAATAAGAAAAAAGATAACATTGAATTTTATTTAAAAACTATTTATACCGAACACACATAATATTTCAAGTGCGACCAAAAACCTAAATTCGGTAAGTTCGTGTCGTTTAAACTAAACCGTTTACAGTAACCTTATAAAACTACTTCCACATATCGCAACTGGCATGTGTTAACAACAAACATACGAACAAATGCCATACAAAAAACGCGTAACAAATACGAAATTAACTGATCCGCCGTTCAAAATTGGCTTGAGGGTGCTCAACACAATCACGCTTCATTAAACTATAACAAAATCTGACAATTGTGACATATTTGCCGACCCCTAACTAGCAACCCTCTTTTATGGGGATGCCAATTTTAGTCCTGTAAACACTACAATATGGATGACGAATTCTCTTTCACAAATTCCGAACATTTATTTTTTATTTACGGGATTTTAAAGTCTTATATAAATGTTTATAATATATGCAATCTATGTGGCACCTCAATTATTACATATACGAAACCAAGGTATAATCTACCTAAACTACCATATACCATATTTCAACAAAATCCATTAAGTTTTGATGGATTAAAAACCATCTTAACATCTATAGGTACATCCTTCAACATTTATTTAATAAAATAAATAGTATAAAAAATATGAATTGTATACATGTATGTATTCTATAAATACTCACTGACTATTGAAAAACAAAGCGATATTTATTTATATTATAAAACCACTATAGAACTATCAAAGATCGTATGCCATTTGAATAAGCCGCGTATTCAATCACAGCTGCACGCTAAAACGTTTTGTCTATTGCATATTATATCTCGAAATAGGCAACCCTAATTCAAAAATCACCCCAGCACTAATAAAGTGAATAAAACAGCGTTCGTAAGCGGAAGAATGGATTTGAATGGACTGTAAATTCAAAACAGGTGTAGGGTTGACTGTGACCGGAGAAACGTCATGAATTTTAAGTAATCATATGACGGGAATATGTGGGATGATCGTATAAGGTTTTCTATTGTATCTTCTTGAAACCCGCCTTAATATTTAATACCAAAACTAAGAATATATATATCTGCCTTTACCATACTATATTAAACTTTGTTTATTTATAAGTAAAATATCTTAAATTTTAAATTATTTATTTATGTACATAGTTAGCACTTGTAGGAAAGGGATTCCTATACTGTTAAAGATAAGAAAAAAAATTTCAAAACAATGAACGAAAACATTAAAAGTATACCTACATTATGTCAATAATTTATAAAGCTAATATGTTAGTATATATAAAGTTTTAATTTTTATGGGCTTATTTTTAGCAATCAATGTAAAAACGAAAAGCCTGAAATAAACATATCTTATATTTTATTTTATATTGTTTATATTTATATGTATGCAATATTTCTATAAAGAGCCGAATGGCCCAAGTCTAACGAAAAGTTTAAAACTTCATTAAATTCATAATAATAGAAGAATTTCAATAAGTCTAATTTTATAACAGGTGCACCGGTAGCGTTAGGGGCGCTTAATAATAGGGGAGGCATGAATCTTTAATAAGATAAAACATGGCAGAGGAGACTATAATAATTTGAAACGTAAATCTTGATTAAGATGAATGATGTATGTATATTGGAATTAAGACATTTGCAAAAGTATACTAACATTACAACACGTAAATAAATATTATATACGTAAAATAGATGTTCCTTATATTTTTTTTTATTTGTAAGGTCAACGTAAAAGCTAACGGGCCAGATGATGGTAAGCGGTCACCGTCGCCTATGGGTGTAGCACAAGCTGAGCCCTCCCCCTTTGCTGTTATTTGCTTGTTTATCTATTTTATTATATCTTAAAACGATTATTTTATTTTTTATTTTATTTCTTTATATAGGTTATAGCATTTGTATTTTATATTATGATGTAGATATAGGGCGGAATAACGTCATGAATTTAAAATATGTACGCCTAATAACATAACAGATACGTCGACAGCCAGGTAAAACAATGTCAGTCATTGCGTAAAAGGAAAAGCATTTTTATTCAAATTAAAGATACAACACAGCTTCGGCGAATTCAGGTGAGATGTTATTGTTGTAATATTGTTTTGTTTATCTGTTTTGTTACTTCTAGTACTTCTATACTTACTAGCCTTTCTTATTTTGTTAAGGAATATTCAAAATAGGTTTAGTATAAACTAAGAAGCACACAAACTTATAATCTCTAGTTTATCATTTAATCGCGCTTATGATATTTGTTTCAGATTTAGTATATTTTTAATTTCTCAACATCCTTATTATACTTTACGGCATTATCTAACACACATAGACACACACAGTGTATCTCTATAGTCTTTGTCAAATTGAATACATAGATACGCGAATGATGAAACAATTTAACAAACCAAATTTCAAATCCATACCTGTTTCATCACAAAAATCGACAAACGCTTAATCTTATCTTAATATAACTTAAATAAAACCAAACTTACATTATGTAATAATACTCAGCACTTCATACAAAAGTCATAGACAATCAGATCTATTGTAACATCTATAAGTAATTAAAACAACGCTCGCACTAAACTAATCAGTCTTTAAGAGCTAAAACCGACACTAATTTATCAAGGGACTGGATCGGGTTCAGTTTAACGGGTAGTCTCCAGTGAACGGCGACAAAATGTTAATTGCAACCATTGAAACGGGAAACTTTGACAAACCACCGACCATAGGCTACATGTAATTTGCTACGATTCTCGCATCTACGTCCAGTTAATACTGCTTAAAACTTCTAGTGGGTTGAGCTGGCGGTTATGACGTTTTGTAAATTAAGTAGTCTGTGCTTTTTATTTATTTTATTGGAAATGGAAGGAACATTGTATTAAGCGTTGCGACGCGTCGTAGCGTTATTTTTTACATGTTACACGTTCCCTTTTTCATTCAATCTAAGTTTATAAAAATCATAAATAAAATGTTTTTTTAATCGAATCAATAGTTTTAATATAGTACTAGATATACACTTTCGTTTGAACATTGTTTGTCAAAAATGCCATGTTTTTCCAATTACGATAACTCCCATCCTCAATGATAATAGAGCACGAATTTAACTTGCAAATAAATGGAATAATGGATGTCTTATCTAACGGCAGACGGTGAATCATAAAGATAACGCGACAAATAAAGAATTGTTAAAGAACATCTGCTCGCAACGGACAATGTCACGAACGGAATGATCCCTTTAAGGAAGACACGATATAAATTCTAATTTCAGCCATGTATACGAATATTATTGTAAATAAATGGCATTTTTTGATGTGACTTTGAATGATATAAACAGAAACTATATTTAGCCATGTAATATAACTTGAATATAGATAATACGAAGCCCGCCATAACACATGGCAGTTTTCTCTTAAGAGCTACAAGTAGGTACATATGTAATAAAGATTTACTTTAAGCAGGAACTAGTAAAGTTGTGAACTCAATAGCCAGAAAAAATTATAACCACTAATCAATACCCTACATAAGGCCTTTAGGAACCAAACAGTTATGTTCAATTGAAACTAGCATAACATTACCGTTCACTAACATGAAGCTCAAAGATCAACCATAGCTGTAAATATTAAAGCCGTAGGGTATGAAAGGAAACCACAGCCGTTTGCATTACATTGCACCAATCGCACAGATTATCATACATCGGCCGGCGGTAAACGAGCAATGTAAAGTAGTGTTAAACCTGGCCAATTAGACGGTGTTTGCTTTGAAATCATTTGCGAACAAGCTTATTACGGGTTCGCATGACATTGTCACATGAGATCGCTATCGGCCGGTTAGAATCACAGTCGTATGAACCCACGCATTTGTAATTGAAATGTTTGCTAAACAGATATTGCTAATTCAATGCCTGAAATAGCTGGCAATTTATGAGTGATTTTGGGTATAGCATACTACATGATATGCGTAAAATAGAGGTCATATGTGAACCAACTGTGTCTTGCTATTTTACTTTTATTTTATTTTGTCAAATTGCATGTACAAGTTTACATAGACATTTAAAGGTTTTTTAAAGTAACAACGTAAAATATTACATACTAGCTGTGCACCGCGTAGTTCCCGTACCCGGGACAATACCGAGATATAAAGTATCCTATATAATATATAAATATGTTTTAATCCACCTACCTACATACAAAATTTCAACTAAATCGGTCGAGCCGTTTTTGCGTGAAAGTAATAAAACTAATAATATTTTCTGTTGAACATTCCAAAGTGCGTAATAACACGTCTTTCACCGATGCCTCGAAGCAGTTACCAAATTATGCCCACACAGCGTATACCCTTACACACGTGTTAGTTAACTCGGGTTCACACGACTTAGTATTCACCTAGCTCGCCTTTGCTTTAATCTCGTTACTCCACACTGAGATGGAATATCTCCTACTCATTAGCACGCTCTTGATAGAATAACCGATGCCTCGGATGCTATGCATTTTAACCGAGTTAACATTAAAAGCTTGAGGTTAGCGTTGCATTCTTAAGTCTTATTTGCACGGTGCTTGAAATTTTAAAGAGAACACATTCGTTAAAGCAAGCTATTGTCTGTGCTGTGACGTAAGTGCTATGCTTTTAATTTAAAGATTATGCTTTAGAAAAAGGTTTGAGTAAGACTTTTTCGATCGTTACATTCTAGGTGCCTTTAAGTCCAGAGTAAATAGGATTATACTATGCAACACGTATAATGGAAAACTACAAAACTAACTAAGTCAGACAGACTGAAATTGTTTTCGTTATTATCTAAATCTCTCTAATTTTATTTTAAACATACAGTAATCATCGTATTTCCCTAACATTTTTCTATCAAACACCATTTTAAACATTTTCCCTTTAGTCTTTAGTATGAAAAATTTATTACCTTAAAATATTAGTTCTCGTATCGATACGCTACCGGCTACGGCATGTTATCGTATGTGACACATCGTTTGAATCTTCAATCTCGTCACGAGTTAAATTACCTCTGGCTTAATATTTAATTCACGACACAACTTACGTCATGCGAGGGAATGTTTAAATCTATCTGGATTATCAAAGTAATACATTTACATTTGAGAAGTGAGGAATATTCTACGTCACAATTCCTTGAAACTGCTAGTTTATTAGCCCTGTTCCAAGGTTTAACTGAGTACCTACTTTCTTGTACCATAGTGGGGTCAAAGCGCATGCCTTTTTTCGGCTTTATCCTTGTAGTATAATATGTAAAAGTAATAAATAAATATTCTCACAGATTTAACTTAAAAAAAGAAACCTCCGAAACGACTCTTTTAATACATTAAAAAGTGAGGTACATAATATAAGAGAACTTTATTTTTAATAAAACAGAGCAGGCATTTGACGCGTTCTCGTCTGATGTAGTGATCTGTCTAAGAGACTTTTTGTTTTTCACCTCTGTCACCCTCGAAGTCTAAAAAAAAATTACGATATCGATTCAAAAATATGACTATTATTCCTCTATTAAGTGCGGCTCTCCACATGACACAAATGACGCCGCGAACCGATACTTAAAATAATTCCTAACACTTATATCGAGTCACTTTTAACCTCAAAACTGTTCCATTGAAAGCCCAAATATTACCGATTAGGGTTCGCAAACGCACGTAAAGGATTGAGTTACAATCTCTGTGGTCGGATCGCGGGACCCGAATATCGATTCAATCGAGCAGTTACCCCCAATCGAATCGAATCGAATCGAATACGCGGCGCATACCGATTCACAGATTGTAAAGCTTAACGCTCAATCGGCTAAATATTTTTATTTGAACCGAATGCAATGGTTCACGTGAAAGCATTCGATTGGTGGCTTGTGTTGAATCTTGATAAAGATAATAGGGATTTATTATATTTAAGAATAGTAATAGTGGTAATAAATAGTTAGGAATTGAGCAATTTATTACTTTAAAAGCTCTATGCAAAAATTATTGGAAAATTACTGAAGTTTTGAATTTTGTTTTGTTCTAACCTTTCATTATCCTATCTTGTCTTAATCATAAAAAGCATTTTTTTTTATTCGCTTAAACGATATAAATGTTGCAATAGCAACACACCATAGCTAATATCTTTAGGCTGCTTTTAATTCCACAGAATCGTATAAATAACAACATCGCGAAATAACTTGATTATATTTTAACTGGAGTCATAAGTACAATAAAAATAAATCTTCATAATTTTAAATTTTAAAACATCTGCCTACATCAGTATAACAATGTCTATCTAAGTAATCTATCTAACAATTATAAATAGCACTTTAATCTCGTTCATCTCAATTCTGTTCGGGGCACTTCATCTCTCTTTATGGCCCGTTTTCAAGTTATCCATACTTTATTGCATCATTAGCCTTCCCTAGCCTATTTAGACGTACGCCCTAAATTATTTACATTTTAACACAATACACTTAAGTATCTAAATAACCTAGTTACGGCATAATTAATTCTTGCAGAAGTCATTTAAACGTAACATTCAAATGAGCAAAAGTTCAATTCCTTACAAATGATGGCAATATTAAACGTTTAATAAATGTTTTATATTAAACGTATATTAAAAATAGTTATACCTCTTTATTCATTAACGTTTTTTTATATGGAGATTGATATAAAAAATAAATGTCTAAGGAGGCGATCCTCATCCCTATTGGTCTTTAGAAAATTTTACAGAAAGACATAGTCGGACTTAAACCAAATGTCGCTTATTTTCGTCAATAATATAATTATTAAGATAATCAAATGCTTATATAAAAAGACTTAATATTAAACGTAAAATATAACGCAAATTAACAATAGAAAAACAAACAATTTTCAATTTGTTTGATATATCAAATTGTGTCTCAAAACTTTTAATTTAACAAGCAAAGACGACACAGGTATTCGGCAACAATGTCTCAAGACTAACTTTGTCTTTATAGACAACTTCATTAAAACTGTCCACTCGATATTGGACTGTTTATTTGGATCCTTTGGCTATTGTTCCGAGTAGACCTCAACATAGTTTACGATATTGTAACAGTATCTTAGTTCTGTAACGCTTTGAGTATTTATTAGTATATTATTTTTAATTAATAATTAAAATAAAAAAAATATTTCGGGACATTTATACATAGGGACATCTAGTCCCACGCTAAGCCGAGCACCCAGCACCCACCCGGACCCCAGAAAAATACAATGTAAATTACATATGTATTTGTCCGGTGAGGGGATCGAACCCAGGACCCTTCGCGCAGATAGCAGTTGTGCTATCACTGCGCCAAGCGGTCGTCAAGATTAATTTATTATCATGTACCTAAGTTATATTAAATCATATTCTTTTTAATAAATTCGTTTGCATTCCAAGAATTGGGAACGACTTATAAGCTATTAAAGCGAAGAGAAGCTAGCTAAATCAACGAATAAAAAAAAAGTATTAAGTTTGTATATTACACGCATTAAATAATATATTAGCAAAACTATATTTTCAATAAGTAACCAACATCGTATTAAAATGTTGTTTCGACCGGAAAATTCTACAGTCAAAAATTCTAATTCCTAAATGTGTAAGTGTGTAAAAATAGGTAGGTACATGTGTTACGTGTTACCTTGAAGTCAAAGCTCTCATAAATCATTAACATGTCTTATATGAAAGGTTATGTTCACGTATTATGTATGAAATCGGGAAAGGTCGTTTCGTTCTATTGATACCTACTTGATCACGTTATAAATTATTCATTTCTATTCATAGCTATAACAATACAAATACAGGTCTGTCCAAACTAGTATAAGAATTTATGATTGGGTCATAAATTATTTTGAGGCAATATTAAAACTGGTAGCACATTTGAATGTGGTATTTACCTCGTATAAAATATACCAGAAATTCTAGGTATAAATGAAGCTTTTTGATTGTATGTTACATAGTTATCAAGCCAATGAGGTTTGATATAATAGTTTTTTTTTCAACAATCCGTGTTTATAATCTCTAGACTTCGAAGCTTCTGTTCTTTCTTTAATATTATTTATTTTTTTAAACCACAACGTCACTTCGCCCACCCATTCGCGCTTCTTTTCTTTTGACAGCTGTCATTTATTTTTTTAATACCCGAATGACATATTCAGCATCATGTTTTACAGATAGTTGAAAATAAACAAGAAAACCTAAGACATTTTAAGTCCTCTACACTCACTTGAATTTAAATAAAAACACAATTTTACATAGCGTGTCTTAAACACATAGCGTTGTCAACCGCCATTACATAAGCGCCGAAAACGAAGCATTATATCTTGAGATAAGATAAAAATCCCTACAAATCGAACTTACATAAATTAACTCAAGTGTTACTGTAGCGATAAGGGACGAAGTTCACGCAAAACTTACAAGTACTTAGATACGTCAGTTATCTGATATGGGTGAGGTCTGATTACTCAGGTCGATCACTTGCAGGGCCTCGTATTGGGAATGTTATATTAACATGCTATATAATATATTATAGTATATAGTGTAATAGTGAATGGAAATGGTCGGAGGTAACCTTTGCTGAACTGAATAGGTCTTTAGAAAACAAGGAAGAATGGTACAAGTTTTATCAGTATAATTTTAAAAACTATTACTTTGGTATAGGTCGCGTCACGAATCTTTAGCGCTGAACGAAACCTGCGCAGAAGTCAAAAATAAGCTATCGAGTTAACGGCGCGGTGCGCGGGGCGCGTGATCGTCGGGTGCGCGAGCGTTGATTGGTTCTCCCAGTCGTGCTGTGTTTCTCGCACCAATACGTCAATTATTCTACCATTCGGCGATTCTACCGATGCGCAGACGCTATATAGAATAGAATAAATGACGCGACCTATACTTTTGTTCGTAGGTACACTTTACTTATAATGTATAGCTAACTGTTGTTTAGCTATACACAGACCAAATATCTAGTCTTATCGCAAGGAAATGGTACCATCCAGCAAAACTTCGGGATAAGGAACAGTTATTTAAATCCAAAAAGTGCGTGTGATATAAAATATTATCGCGACAAATACACGCGTATACATACGAAACTATTAATATTTCCTAACCCAATAAGCAGATTTATAAATTAATAGGAATACTAAGAAATAAAGATAAAAGAAAATTACAACCATTTTGCAAGTCTTAAAGCTCTTAAGATAATAATTCTAAGACGACCCACCGAGTAAGATAACTACTAATTAGCAGAATTTATCACATAGTTCGGAGTTAGCTCTCTAAAACAGTTAGGACTTCCAAGACATTTTCAATCGAATTCCTATCTGAAGATTGTCCAAGTAAAAGTCAATGTCAATTCTATATTATATACTTATTAAACTGAACTTGGATTACATAAATAATAATGCAAATTAAAACTGTAAAAATAAAACATTTTTTTAGTAAGGATTTATGTTGGTCTGTTGAATTAATTAATAAATTACAAATCATATAACACCACAAATTTCTATAAGAGTTGTAGGTAACGAGATCACAAGATTTTTTTAATACACGTAAAGCCAATCACATCAAATAGAAAATATAAATTGTCATCTTATTATTTTAAATTCGTGCGTAAATTCTATATGAAATATAATTCTTAACGTGTGTGTTATTTAAATTAGTGTATATAAGGAATGTATGCATTTCATGAAGTTTTCAGCTTTAAAGAGATTCGTTCCTTAATCAAAACAAACAGAAACGACTAATTCTTGTTTATTGACGTCGCGTGGAAATTACTCGAATTCACTGAAAGTGTACGTGCGTAAGACTAAGCAATGGTTTATTTGCTTAATTTCTTTAACGGTTACACTGGGGGTAGGTCGAGTAATTGTAAGTAAAACGTAGCAAATTATTCCCGCCAAGAAGTATGGCTGCGTCATATAGCAGAATTATTTCTATACAAATCGCGGGGCACTGGAACGTTCTAGAACAACGATCTAGTTTTGTTCGAAAGAGCATTTTAACATCAATAATTTCGTATTATATTTTATCAAAAGTATAAAAAAAGAACAGCGATATTAAACAAAATTAGAAAATTTTGTATTAGTATAATTACTTCATACTTGAACTGTATTTAAAATCATAGAATAAAATCTACATATACACTCGTCTACCATCGTCTATAACATTTTTATATAAAAATTAAGATTATATAATAATTTATTAATAAGAAAGACATTGCCATTTACTTTAGATAAACGCAAGAGTTTTAAGTTGCAGTGCAGCAGTAGATAAATTAATATAAAATTGGCTAGGAATCCTAATTTGGGAAATGTCATTAAACTCTATCATATATACTCACTTATTTAAATTTAGATTATTATGGTACCTACGTCCGGTATTAATTTAATACCAACGAAAACTGAAATATTCCAAGTCTCTTCCAGTAAACTCTGTATAGTTCAACGGCATTCGCAACACACTACATATTGTGCGCGGTTGAATAATAGCCCACAACACACTTGGGGATGAATTTCATTATGCCTTTATGTTGGAGAATTTCTTACCCGCTTTTATTATCGCTCCTTTGATTCGTTTTGAATTTAGGATCTTTAAGACCTGCCTATTTTAGTTCTAAGTTTTCCATTTTAGTCCGCACGCTGCCGGCGCCCGAAATGTTTGGATTCGCTTGATTGATTACACACCCTTGCTTATAAATTATTTATATA
>JADANM010003353.1:3337874-3348263 GCA_026213755.1 Eurema hecabe
TCCTTGGCCGTATCTTCTAAGGGCTCGAAACCTCTTATCGTAGAACTGCCCACCTATGGATAAACAAAATAGAAATTTATCTAAGAAATTAGTCATACACAGATTTATTAAGTCAACGTAATCTCTTCAAAGACCAACGGAAAAGGAAACTAATCCGTTTCTTAGCGAAGCTTACGAAAACTAAACAGAGCTGAGAATTAGCGTAATTATATACTCAAAATATGCACAGAATTTTGGGCTTTAATTGTATGGTATTTGATGTTAAAGTTATGTGCACGTTTAGAGTATATTATAGCTGATGGTAATTCAATTATCGGGTTCAGTTGTGGCCCGGTTAACGCTAACTGGATTGTTTTAAGCCTGTTCTTTATTCTTGTAATTGGTGTTCGTTCGTATTATAATAATGTCAGCGCGAATAAACATTGTTGTTGACAGGTTTTTAATGAAATGGGACGGCGAGGTTTTTGAAAAAAAAGTGGTTTAATTTTTCTAATACGTTAAGTTTAATACTAAGAATTATGATAATTTTTATATTATTTAGTATTTTTATCTATGACAATTTTATTAATAAGTAATTTTTAGAGTTCTAATAAGAATATTAACTTTTCTTTATATAGTTCACGAACATTTTAAAACACATTTCACGGTATAACTATTTTAAATAATACAATAAAATAAAATTACAATAAACATTACGGAACCAAAGTAGCAGTAACTCCATATGCCGAAACCTAACAAGTATTAAAGGATTATTGTTAATATAAAAACATTAACATTTTTAGTGTTGAGAAAATACCTTATAATTATGTACAGGTATTTAAAAGGTATTTAATTGTGTAAAATGTTTAGTTTAAATTTGTACAAACGAATCGATGTTTCTTTTTTCGATTTTTATATCGAATTATCCTATATTTATACATATATGATACATAGTGTTACATACATGTATATTATAGCTCTTAGTAAAATCTATATCTATATATATAAACAAAGTCGTGTTAGTTACACCATTTATAACTCGATAACGGCTCAACTGATTTGGCTGAAAATTGGTGGGGATGTAGCTTAGACCCAGGCGAAAGACATAGGATACTTTTTATCCAGCTTCCAGGGGAATATTTTTTTATGAAAGTAAACGCGAACGGAGTCGCGGGCAACAGCTAGTAACTTATAAAATGAACGGTTTCTTTGTAGGTATTTTTATTATTGATATCACAAATAATAACGTTAGATAAAAGGGGTGATTAAATCAACTTCGGCAGTAATGAATTTTGGAAAATAATCGACTCAACTATCCTCAAGAGAGATTTCAAATTTTACCTCCAAGAAGTACTGTGTATAATATAGCTTCATTTAACTCAGATAAGTCTTGCCATAATTTCTACATCGTATCCTAAGCGCCGTTAACATTAGCCTCTAAACTATCATTAGACCTGCAGACGATGAGCAAGATGTCACATGATTCATTGACCACAGTGACTCAAACTATCTGTCCCCCTCCTACTTATAATATTCTGGAATGTTGATAAAGGACAGCAAGTAGGCCGGGTGAGATTAACTGCTCTCAATTCTAAATGGAGCTGGTTACTAATGGAGTACTTGAAATTTTTTATTGCTTATTTGCGTTTGAAATATTGCTGCACTATAATGTTTAATTTGGGCCCGTGACTATAGCAGATGTATATTACGAAAATATTGCTTTATGACTAATCGCCAATCCATTCTAATATTATAATTGCAGAAGTAAGTCTGTCTGTCTGTCTGTCTGTTACGCTTTCACACCAAAACTACTGAACCGATTGTAATGAATAATTTGGTACACAGATGGTCTAGAGTCTGAGATAAAACATTGGCTACTTTTTAACTGAAAAATAGGGTTAAAAAACAAATAGAATAAAGTATTTTGTTTTAAAAAGAACTATATATGTAATACAATATTAAACAAATATCGTACCTAAAGTTCAATTAAAAAATTAGATTTAAAAATATAAATATCAATATTCACAAGTCGAACCCAAATAATAAACATACGACTTTTAAAGCAGGTCATCCAAAATTAGCGACAATTTTTTATTCCATATTGAAAACGTAAAAATATCGCGTTTCTCAAAATAAACACGTCAGACATAAACGCGGTAACGAGATTATCAGAGCATTACATGTTACAAGGGTCTGACTCGATTACGATGATCGCAAACCTGGAAATAAAATACAGTGATACTTGTTCGTTTCGAATGCGGGTATAGGTCGCGTCATTTATGTTTAGCGCTGGACGAGAATAGCTACGCATCGGTGGAATCGCGCGCGTAATTGACGTATTGGTGCGAGAAAGACAACACGACTGGGACAACAAATCAACGCTCGCGCACCCGACGATGACGCGCCCCGCGCGCCGCGCCGCTACCTCGATACCTTATTTTTGACTTCTGCGCAGGTTTCGTTCAGCGCTAAAGATTCGTGACGCGTACTATACTTGTAGAAAACATTTATGATATTTAGAAGTGTTGGTATAGAATAATCCATACTAAAATTAGTAACTATTAGTAACGAAAGTAACTTTGTCTATCTGTCTGTCCTTTCATCACGCTAAAACTACTGATACGATTAGAACGAAATTTGGTACACATATGGTCTATAGCCTCAAATAAAGCATAGGCTACTTTTTAACTGGAAAAAAGGGGGAGTCAAATTTGTCCACGCGGACAACAGCTAGTAACCTATAACCGCAAAATGAGCACGCAAAGTAAAGCCATTTCAGAGTAGACAATTTTGTCTACTTATATAGATCGTCGGCGCACATTAAAATTCGTATGTTTTTCTTGATTGTTTCCACATTTATAGGATAATTTTTTTATAGCAGCCACATACAATATATTCCATATTCACGAGTCAAGCTATAAATTGTCAAAGTATAGACTTTTCACGTTTCGGGGGTCAAAAACCGTTCTCGAAACACCCATTTAATTATAGTCAAAGGAAATTTTAATTAAAATACGTACGTGTGTAATTAAAGAAACCGTCTTGGGAAAACAGGGTCGAGTTGCAAAAAAGCAAACAAATTTTCTTATAGCCGCGTTATTCATAACAATGTAGCTTGTATAATAAACCTATTAAGGGTGGACACACTCGGGTTTAGACCTTTATAATTTGCAAAGGTCATTAACCCTTAATCTAATATGTAAAAATATTGTGCTACAAAAAAACAGTAATGGACTTTTTTATTCAATATTATAAACCAGCAGTGCTTCGCGGTTTTACTCGCGTTGTTCCTGTATCCGGAACTATACCGGATGCACAGTATCCTATGTGTTAATCCAGGGTATCAACCCTGGATTAACACATAGGACACCACACCTATCTATCACACCTATCTCCAAATTTCCACTAAAACTATCCAGCTGTTTTTGCATGTAAGAATAACAAACATGCATCCATAGTATACATTCTCACGAAGTTTTACATTTATAATATTATTAATTGTCCGTATGTCTGCAAAAATACTAGCTTCTACGAGACTAGCTTTTAATACTTTTGTTAAAATAAGAATAGGTTTACACGAAATTAAAAATTTGGTATGCAAAAAATCGAAAGCTGTTCAATTTAAATGTAAGATATAATATATCTTACACGCGAATGAAATCACACGTTCAATCTGGTAGAAAGGACATAGCGATGGCTATTTTTGATACAATTAACAGAACTTAACACGATCTCCGCAGTTTAAATAAAAATAATGAGCATGAAATTTACATTTCACCGTCAATATTTAACCGTGATCAATTCGCTTGTCAAATTAAACAGGAATTAACCACAACACAGAAACGATCGAAAACATCTCGCAGTAATTATTTAGTAAAATTGAAATATTGTTTCAATATTTCAGACATAAATTAAATTTCGAAATAGAGTTGTATTCTCAAAATGTAGAGAACCATTCATTATACTAAATACGTAGGCGGTATGAACGAATATCTAATTAAAGCGTGTCTTGAGCTTTCCTTAGATTGAAATTACAGTATTATATATTTAAATTCATTATGAATGTGGTATTTTACACATATTCAGATTGGAAATCTCAGACACTTCCATGAAAAAGAGCCTAAATATAGATAAAGTACTGTTGGTTAATAAGATGCAATTTTACGCAACTGTCACAAATACGTTACAGATTCAAAGCCCTTGGTAATAATTTATCAGAAATTCCATTTCCAACGTTGAATCACTTTATATTCAAAGCTTAGCCGATAAATGAAAAATAGGCATTTTACTGAGATATATACAGGGTGTTAAAGACTGCAGTCCGAAAACTGAAATGTTTGATAGTATCCCCATGATCATAGCGTAGTGCAAATGACTGACGAAAATTTTCAATAGTTATTAAATGTGTTTAATTAAAAGGCCTTTTTCAAAAACAGCAATCGATACCTACTCGCCGCGTACGTCGCTCGCGCAATTGCGGTGGATTGAACGCATGTTTAAAATACATTGCTGTATTATTTATAATTAATACTCATAGCTTTATTAAGATAAATAAATAGTAAATTACTGCACTTACGTATATTTAATTTATTTTATTTATTTATATAAATTTTCTGATTGAAGTCTTTCACGCCCTGTATATATAAGAGTATTTTTATTTTTTATCGTTTGATTGAAGTGTTGTTTTTATTGTGAAAAGGTGTCGATCGCTTATTGAATTTTTAATTCGTAATTTTGAGGCTGTTGTTAGGCTTTGGGTCGTAGTTGTCTTACGTAAATATCGTAAAGGTGAGTGGGTAAAATTAATTAAGAAAGGTCACTTGGTATAACCTTAAATTAATTAAATCACAAAGTTAGGTACATTTTATACATAGATGTATGTATTATACCTATTTCTGTATAATTTATATTAATATATTATACACAAATAGGTACTCAAGCTATATTTTCGTTCAGGTATTAATAAGAGTCGCGATAAATGTTGTTACAAATACACAAATTAATGCTTACCGCTAGGTACTAGTACATATAATATATTAATTATATAACAATGATAAAAAGTGATTATTAGTATAACATTATTTTCGAATTATAAATAATAATACTCAAACTATAAAATTGTTAACAGTTTTTTTATAAAGTGAGCATATAATCTCAAACAAAACTCTATTAGCCACAAACATTCCACAATACGTTTATGACCTACTAGCTATTGCCCGCGACTCCGTTCGCGTGGACTTTCATATAAACTGTGACCCTCCCTTTCCTCTCTTATAATCCTCAAAAATTGTAGCCTATGTGTTATTCTGATGTATAAGCTATATTGTGGTAAAGTTTCATTCAAATCCATTCAGTAGTTTTTACGTGAAAGAGTAACAAACATCCATACATCCATACATCCATACATCCATACATCCATACTTACAAACTTTCGCCTTTATAATAGTAATAGGAATAGGATAAACAAAAAATTACTATACACTCGGAACAAGCGACGCTCATAAAAGCAATGAACAAAAAGCCGAAATTAGTAACAGTTGAATAATAAATAAACTTTCACGTCATAACTGAAATAGTTGACTATGACCTCGCAATTGAACTACAAAGAGACTTTTAACCTTTCATGGGAGTAAAAATCTTGAAGTAAAGATCATCGCTTTTTGGTTGATATTTATCGATGAACAAAGACTGCATTATGTATTGAAATAAAATACTCGATTATTGTACATATGCTCCTCGTTTCATTCGTGTTACCACTAGAATCTGGTTGTTATATGTTAAATATTATTTCTTTTAGATAGCCTTTAACGCAAATTATGTAGCTATAATATTCATATGTCGATATTTCCACTTAGGTTTTTATTGATGCTTATTTTGCGTACGTTGCATTATCTGTCAGATATAACTGGAATATTGTTATCATTATATTTAGACTTGAACGAGATGTTACCAATTAAATTTATTATAATGAACAAGATCGCTAGATAAGACAATATGATATCTACGTCACTAAAAAAATATAATCTGACCTCATACTAATTCAACGTCACGACTAAGGTTTCAGCACCTCATAAAGATAACTTGTGTGAGTCGAAATAAAAAATCACCGCCACTTTTGGGCGCAGCGAAACTACTATAACATATCAAAAAGGGAGATAAAGAAATGGAAGATGATATTAAAACGGGAATGTACGGTTTGTTTTGACAACTGCTTTAGGAAATATTACGAAAGAATTTGGAGGTTTAACAGCGTAACATAAATACGAGAAAAATGTGACAGCATTATAACGGTTCAGCTTTGTTTTGTGCAAATCACTACTTAGAATAAATGATATCGCTTTCAGCTGTTTGTTCGTTTGTATATTTAGTATATAGACTGATTCAAGAGGGGACAAGAAGTGGCTTATATTTTGTTCAAAATTACATAATTAAAAAAAACTCATGTGTTTGCCTTGATCTTTAAATAGAATTAGGTTTTTTATACTTCATATCTACTTGTTATTAACATTAGATAGTATAGAAAATAACAGAATAAAAATTTAAAACATACATCTTTCCACACGCAATGATGATAAGTAAATACCTACACTTAAAAATCTGGTCTATAATCTAACAGTAAAGTCATTTATGTTCCCAGTACTCCAACCAACCAAGTTCAAATCATAAAAACGTAAACTCGGTTACAGCAAACTAATACAGCACAGAAATAGTTAGTGCAACTTAAATCACCGATTTACTATCGAATCGGTATAGTTTGGCGTTTCCACAGTCGGGTCATTCGTAGTTTGCAAAGACAAATAGCTCGATTTATTTCGAAACGCATTAAAACTTTTCTCACACATACTGTTACTTGGCTTATTTACTGCATTGACCGTCCGCGGGCTGATTTACAAGTCACGTATCTGCGATTCTGCGCATATCTCGGATTTCTTTAGCACTTTTATTACAGACGATTTAGTATGTGGATCCGTTGAGTTCACTTCTTCTGAACATATTTTAAATCTATATGGAAAAATGTATCTTAATCAAAAGGAATGCTAAGCGCAATAGTCGGAAAAGGCTTGGTCAATGTGACACGTATTTCGTATTAAAATAAAACACAAAAGGTTAAGAAATCATTTATAGTTCACTAGATTTTAAATTCAGCATAGTTAATTAAATGAGAGACTAGTTTCGTTTTGCAATATTTAACAAATAACAGTAACCACATTAAGATGAACACAATATGAAAAGAAATATTTTAAACATATATTTAATATGTAGCGACTAGCGTCAAAAATACGAAACTTAAGGTGCCTTTAAGGTGGTTATGGGATATTCGAATATATGAAATCAAGCCGAAAATATTCAATTATTATGCGCTTAGCGGTTAAGGAAAAACTCGTTGATATTCGCTCAGAACTCCATTCTGTTTTTTCGGGTTTTAATATATACTTTTTAGTTAAGATTTTTATTTGAAAGTTACTACTCCTATAAGTCACATTTGAATGGATATTACGGATGATTTAATGTCTAATATATAGGCAATATATAGGGTATTATTATATTATTAAAGTATTCAATAAAAATACTTTGTACAATCAAGCTTTACAAATTATAAAAAAATACAGTTAAAAGATACTATATATGGCATAGTATAACTACTTACTCATGGCATAAATAATGGTTCAATAAGTCTAAATTCTTTTTCCAAATACAATTTTGGGTTACAAAGCTTAGTATTACGAAGTTTACATATAAATATGTGTATTTTCTAAGTGTATAAAGCATCTTGAGTTTTATTGGAAGTCATAAAGGAAATCAGATTGCTCCTTCTCGAGTAAAGCAAAAATGTCTTAAACAGTAAGTATACTAGAATATTGAAACGCTTCAATTTCCGTTTGTCTATAAAGTAGCTTCGGACCGGCAAAGGCTTGTAAATTAATAGGCTTTGAGTACTCGCTTCTGCTTTTGAAAATTTTAAAATTTTTACCTATAGGTACTTGGGTTTAAGGTTAAGGTATATATTGGGTATTTAATTAATAAGGTCTTGAAAAGGATTCACCATAGCATAGATATGTGTTATAAATAGATTCACATTTCTTCAAATGAATCTTCTCATATGATAAACTTTTTTTAATGTCGTAATTTAAAACTAAAAGATGCTTGCTCGATATTTGAATAAAATACTCACTTTTACTTTACCTGTAGAAAAATTAAAAAAAAAAACAAAATATTGAAAAAGCGAACCGATCCTCTATAGGTATATGTGTAGACCAATTACTTAGTTTTATAAAAAAAATAATTACATATAATATGTTTTTATAACATCCCGTATAATAAGGACCAGTCTAATAGAAATTTAATAACTTTAAAATAATGATATATATTAAACAAGTTGATATAA
Source organism: Eurema hecabe (assembly GCA_026213755.1). Classification (NCBI taxonomy): domain Eukaryota; kingdom Metazoa; phylum Arthropoda; class Insecta; order Lepidoptera; family Pieridae; genus Terias; species Terias hecabe. Next base: position 3,346,240 of record JADANM010003353.1, read on the forward strand.
AAAACATTAAATTCCTAACTTACCTTCCCTAGTGAGACTTGAAAGTTTTTAATAGACTGAAAAGCCAATTTTTCTGCTACTAACTATTGGCGCGAACTATCGGCATCTATTACCAGCTTTGACTAAATGCGTAACCATTAGTCTAAAGCGATCACTTAGTAAACATTTCTTCTATTACACTAATGTCGCCCCGCCCAGGAGTATACGGGGCTATCAATTTGAGAACTGTCATCGACCGCTAATGGTATTGGTAAGAGCTAATTAAGGCGATATTTATGGTAACCCAGTTCGATTTATGCTGATACTTATATATGTTTCATTTGGTATTTGGTGTACCGTGAGATATATCAGCGAGAGAACTGCTCGTAAACTTTAAAGAATATTATATAAAGATTTCTATCTATTTAAATAATTATTTAAATGAACTCATGTCAGTTTCAATTGGAAGTTAATTTTATATAGAATAAAAGTTACTAGTTCAATCTGTAGAGTGAAGAAAAATCATTTGAAGGAGGCGGAACTTTAGTAGGTACCTAATGGTTTTTGTTATTTAAAATTTTTGTTATTGCCACGAAAATATTTGACTTAGATATACAGATTTATTTTACTTTCTTCCTTTTATTATCAGTTACATTTATGAGTATTTACTACTTAGCTAGTACTAACAAATATGCGGACAGTAAGTTTTTGAAGCAATCTCTAAAATGACTAAGTATGCATACTAGGTTACTAAGGCTCAAAAATAACAGGCTTTATAGACCAATGCAGGTCTAAATAACAATAAGTAGTAAAAGTTGAAGCTATTAAACGCTTAGGCTATAAAAGAATCAAAATTTTAATGAAAGCTGTACGAAGTGAGTCGTGTCCGGATATTAATGGCATGTTTTCGCGCTCAATTGCGGCTTCAGGCAACAAATCATTTCCACCTAAACATGCAATGAACGCCCTTTGAAAGATGATCGATTATATCTACTGCACTCGATATGAATCATCGAATCTCATTGAAACGTCTATATATAAAGGTTAATACCAATGATATTATATTAAATAGATTTGTTATATGCGCAAAATTTTGAAAACGCAAAAACATCCTAATTAGGACCTTTAGGTGATTGGTTGCCGGTGCATTCACGCGCAACTGACAAAACTATCTTCTTTTTTCTTGTTGGTTTTATCATTTATATAATATTTTCTAATGTTTTGACTTGTATGTATGTGTGCTGCCGCTGCTGTGCGGAACACTTTTTTCGGTTAATTTGTATGGGTATCATAGCTATTATATAAAACTTAATATTGCTATATATAGATAAGAATCCTTGAATAATCCCAAGAAAGAAAATTTGTCGAGTTTCCATTTTGCATAAATACGAACAAATAATAAAAGTAACTACCATGCATTCCAAATGATCGTTTCTTTATTTCAATACAATATTTATGTTTACTTGCATTAAAAAAAACGTCATATATTTATAAACTTGTCATACATTTATACATAAAAAAATTAAAAATTAAAAAAAAAGAATAAAAAAATGTATATATTTAAAAATGTAACTATTTAAAAAACTATAACTACATACTTATTGTATAAGTTTTAAACAAAATTTTTGTGGAACTGGAAATACGGCAATATTATTATTATTATTATCATACATTTATAAATACGTAAACCTACAGTAGGACAATAATTCCTCGCTGCTTTGTGGTTTATTAGAAACAAATCGATGACGACTGAACACGCAATGAAACCAATTCGTTCCTTGTAGTAATTAGGTTGTGATGGTGTCATGCTGTAAATATATCCAGTCATTACATAAAGCTTCACACAATGTTCAATGTTGAAGTTAAAATATCATATAGAAAGCAACTTATCTATAGTCACTTTTGTAATTAATCACTATTATGAACAATTAGCCTTCGGAGAGGAAATAATATTTATTAGTGCATATTTTCATTGTATAGTATGCGTCACGAATCTTTACTTACGAGCGCGATTTTACCGATGCGCAGCTATTCTCGTCAATCGC
>JADANM010003353.1:3351270-3375956 GCA_026213755.1 Eurema hecabe
GGAATAAATTATTGTAATTGGGTTCCTGTCAGCTGTCCCCGATTAAGATAAAGTTGGAAGTCGAAGGGTTTCGTAAAAGAAACTTGGATCTAACTTAAAACTCAAGGGCCGGTTTGTTTAAATTTAATAGGCATGAAATTGATGGTTGAGTTAACGATTGGAGGTAAGAGGAGTGAAGAATATTTTTAATAAGGTTTATAGAACAGAAGTGTTTCTCGTAATTAATTATCGCCGTCCTTTGCAGTTTCAAGGGTTTAAAATACGCTGGCTTAAAATATATTTTATTCCTTTTTAAGAATAAATAATTAATTCTCGGAACAATAATGGTTATTAATTTTTGTTAATGCTATGAGCTATGTACATTTACTTACATAAATATTTATCACAGATAACAAAGAAATACTTAACCTCTTGCGTAAAACCCTTTACAATAGATGTATACAAGAATAGGTAGAAGCAACACTTAAACATTTTATAAAAATACAATACTAAATTTAAACACTAATCTAAAGATTAATAAAAAAAACGAGACTAATTCTTATTTCAAAAATAAGGTGAACATTATATTTTTAAAAACGTAAAGTAACTCAATGCTAAATAAAAAAAATACATTGCTTTATTTTTTCTACAAGATTAAAAAGAAGTTTAACATTTTATTTTCAAAACCTATAAACCTAAGAACTTCATGACATAACAGTCCTTGTTAGATATCAATAACTAATATCGACTAAAACATTTATAAGTCTAAGTACATCGCGTATACATTACGTAGGTACTCTTAACTCCTAATGGGGCGCGCCTAAATATTTTCGCAGTGTCGAGGCTACAACTAAAAGTGGCTGAAGGTTTGGGCTATCGTATTTCTGGTATTCGCGTTGTTTCACTATTTCAGACTTATTATGCGTAAATAACACGCTATTTCGTAACATACTTTCAGGCACGAAAGAACTGAATTAAAATTAATTAACCTAGGTTTGTTAGGTCTTAGTTTTTATTGGTTATATAAATGCCATTAAAACCCTATTATAATCCATATTAAGGTTATTAATGCGAAGTTTTTTATTAATATATGTTACTGTTACTTTTTAATGTTAATAATTTTGGGTAAACAGTTTGAATGTTATTAAAAATTTAAACTAAGAATACAATATTCTTATCTCAATGTGTTTTTACACAGATTTAATTTTATACACAGAAGAGATTAAAACATAATAAAAGCTTATATACTTTCTTGGAAATTTTATAGGAAGCCCTTGAAATGCAAAGATGAATTTGTAGAATGTTTAAAGAGCTGTAAAGTTGAAACTTGCGGAGAACCCCATTGTTCTGCAAAGAATGGGATCGTTCTTAAAGAATTCAAAAATAAAATAAATTGTTGGGCTTTGCGGCTGCATGTTTTATGTTTAGGTGTGGTTTGGCTACTGACGCGGCTACCGATTATGCGAACCGGCTTAATAATAACCACTATTATATTACACTAGCTGGTGCTCGCGACTTCGTCCCCGTTGGTTTGTTTTTCTATTATTTCTTCGCTCCTATAAGTCGCAGCGTGATGTTATGTAGCCTAAAGCCTTCCTCGATAAATTGTCTATTAAATAAAACAGAAATATTTCTATTCGAACCAGTAGTTCCTAAGATTAGCGCGTTCAAACAAACAAACAAACTCTTCAGCTTTATATATTTATATTACATTTGTAATAACAATGATATTTTGAAAAAGAAAACCGACAAATCGTTTACAGAATTATTTACCTATAGCTGTTCGTGTTGGACTTTCTAACAATATTATTTTATTAAAATCATGGGTAATATTAGGCTTGCCTCGTCTGCTTTTTCTACCTAAATGATAATACGATTTGGATAAAAATTAAAAATATATTATATACAGTAGGTAATAACAGTATGCTAACGCTTAAAAAAGGACAAATGTTATATTTACCAACAAAATAAATATGTAAAAAGCAGATTTTACGTAGAATAGATCATTAATGGAATAATTAAAAAAATGTTCTTTTAATATAAGTTTAATAATGCCGTCTTTGACTATTTTGAAAATAATGCTCTTTTAATACAAGCTTTTATTGAGTTGAGACCTATTTAATTAATTTGTATGAATATGAACGTGTCGCTAATTACACAAAGTATATGAGTGAGTTAACATAAACCATAATGAAAACCTCACTCTTTGTCAATTACGCGAAATTTAACTGTGACATTAAACATACACTGCCAGCAATTTTATTTTAATATTCTTATTTATGTTTTTTTTTTTAATATCGACTACTAGTACTCTAGAGTAACACGTGAAAAATTACAAATTGATTTATTCCTCATATTTATGAGGGGTTCTCCGTTCTACAAATAAGTAAATAAGTACCTATAGGTTAAAGAGTACCTTTAGACTGAATACGTGCTTCAATCAAAATATCTAAATATTATCTATACTGTATTTTTGACAATTAATATGAATTAAATAACCACAAAGAATATTCTTTGCAGGAATTTATAAGGATACACGCAGGGCTTTTAAGGACCTGTAACATATATTTAATAGGTACCTTCAATACAATAATAATGTATCCGTTGCACTCGTTCTGTACTTGTTATCGCCACTATCTACCCTTCTGATAAAAGAGATAGCGCTTCCATATGAATCTAGTTATTGCAGCTACCTATGTGGTTCTGGCGGTATTACTATATAAATGTGCCAGAAACCATACACGAGCTATAAGTTAAATATATAGTGGAATTAATAAGATATATAAAACTGAGTTTTGGTGTAAGCAGTTTCTCTCCTAATTATATTTTTGAGTTTGCATATATGTGTTTGTGTGTGTGTGTGTGTGTGTGTGTGTGTGTGTGAGTTTGATATTAATTAAAAAAGCCTAATTGACTAATAAATTTTATTCAGAAATATATCTAAAAATATAACATTATGTCACTCTACACATACTTGTATATTTTCAGTAGTCTATAATTTTCATATTAAATATAACCTTCACTTTATGATGTTACTTCTGTATATAAATTATGTATTATTATTATTAATTATATTAAAACAACACGTTGCACCACTTCACCACAATCGTTCTGAAACTAGTTCAGTATACTGTTTTTACCAATATGAAAAAACATTAACAAACAAAAAACAAGCATGTGTATCTCTAAGTCCATGATTCTAGGCAAAGCTAGTATCGTAAAGTGTAATTCATATAACTCCAGAAGACCATAAAACGGAAGATAAGCTCGCTACACTTTTATCGTTCAGTGTGTGTTTGCATTGCCACACCCGACACGATAACTGCTGGTAATCGTCCAGTGAAACTTGATATATGCACCTTGAAAACAGGAAGCAAACTTTGTACCTACTACAATGTTGCAATATATATGTAGTTTAAATTTCCTCAAAAGTAAGTAGTAATATTATTAATATCGCAAATTACAAAGAAAACAGCCTGTCGTCTCTTGAACTTCAAAACCACTAAAGTAATTTCGATTAAATTTTATACAACCCTACAAATATAATGTCAAAGTTTGCAAGAATGTATGTATGTTTATTATTCTTTAAAACGGCTGGACCGATTTAGTTGAAATTTGTCATGAAAATAGGTTACATCCTCCGATTAACTCGGTATTCCCAACGGGACCGGGATCTACGCGAGTAAATTGTTTTTAAATATCATAGACAATATTTTTTTTCAAAAATAGGACATATAATATTAAAATTAAAATTTGAAAGTAGTCGTTATTTATAAATACAGTGATTGTATTAAAAATAACAATATTGACTAATACTAAATTCACCGCGATCTGTTAGTCATGTTTTAACAATTTATTTCACAATAGAAATATCTTAGTCACTTTAAGATCAGTCAGTCGATGGAAAGGGTGACACATAACCTTGCAGTACCGGTTAGGTTTTGAAAAGCCGTACTTAAGATTGTAAAATTTTATAAAATTTGTGGCAATATGCACTACATTCTTTTAATGTATAACTATCTCTTGTACAAAATACACATAACATTACTACATTTTGTTATTTGGATTGTATGTTTCATTAATATAAAAAATATGAGTCATAAATTTGCAAGTTTGCTTGGTGTTAGTTTAAAATAATAAAATCTTAAAAAATACTACCATCTTACTTACTTACCAACCGTAGTTTAAATTTACTAGAACTGTAATTGACTAGCGGAGTATCTTCGTTTTAACCTCGTCGTACAAATTCACGTTTTTTATTCACATTTTCTGAAACCTTAACCTAGGACAATTCAATTAGTACCATTTTTAAAAATGTGCTAAGTACATTCATATAATCTATGACCTCCCTAATTTTACCTCTTTATAATTTTAGTATATAGAACTACTCGAACTACTAGAGTCCCAAACTCGTAGTACAATGGAGCTACATATAAGCCGGCCGCATAAAGTTGTTTACTTGCCGTAAACATAATCAATGATCGTAAATTATGTGGCGGTGGGACACCACTGTCACGCAGGCCAAATATTGCGGCTATATTCGGGTACCATGACGTATAAACGCTTGGCCACTGGCTGGCTTGGCTGCGACGGCTTACAAAACATCTATAACTAGCATCTATCGCTCAGAGATTACGCTTTATTTTAATTGTAAACATAATTGGTAACGTCCGATACGTAGTTTACCTTTCTATACATGTGTAGTAATTAACTATTATTACGAAATAACCTCATTTTAATTAAGGTATGAAATACGAGTAGTTAAATGGGTCTTTGCAATTTTACAATACAGTACTTTGCCAGCTTTATATATGTATATAATAAACATTTCCCTTCTATTATTTGTAAAGCTTTAAATCATACCAAATCAATACTACGAAATCTATCATCGCTGAAGATATAAAAAAAATAACAATATTGTCTTAAAGCGTGTAAATGTAAATGAGAACGATTATTTACTTTCGACGGTCATTGACCCCCGGCTTAGAGTTACAAATGGCTTTAGGCGCCAATTAAGGCGAAATGCGAAGTGATTTTATACGTGCATCAAATATCCAAGTGCCATGTAAATAAGTAAATAAACTTAATGGTAAAATTGTACCTAAAATTCGAATTAAAAATAAGTTTTATCCATTATCTATACTTTAATATTATAAAGCTGAAGAGTTTGCTTGTTTGTTTGAACGCGTTAATCTCAGGAACTATTGGTTCGAATTGAAAAATTATTTTTTATTGAAAAGACCATTTATCGAGGAAGGCTTTAGGCTACATAACATCACGCTGCGACTAATAGGGGCGAAGAAATAATGGAAAAGAAACCGGGACGAAGTCGCGAGCAACAGCAGCTAGTGATACTATAAAATGCTTCAAACAATAATAACATCCCTTATTTTACGCATGTAAAACTTGATGCTTATAATGTATACATACATTTTGATACCTAAAAAATATTTATTTAAGAAGAAACTTTAAGAAGCGATATAATATATATGGAGAACACTTAATAAATAATTTCGTATGAATAGATATTATATCATACAAGTAGTTACTAAATTATGTTTTTCGAACAAAACGTATAATAAATTGTATGACGAAGACTATGCAAAACGTAATACTAAATAAACATCTAAAGTTGTAAAACTTCAGCTAAGTAAAGACAAGCCATATTTTTATATATATAATAGAAACATCCAATAATACGTTCAAGGCTGGCCTTGCTGTACTGTGAGTTCAATTCTTTTGTAAGGACAAGCGGATAGAACTGAGGGCTTCTAATGTGCAATAGAAAATTTTCCAGCAGAAAATCGTTTGAACAAGGGACCGATTTATTTAACGAAGAGATAGTCTCATTCATGACTTCGATAAATAAGGAAAACTTTTCTGTATTAAATGACTCCAGAAACTACGTATCCATTCATTCAATACCGAAAAACATTGTGCAAAAGTAAAAATGACTCATTCAAAAACATGTTAACATATTTAAAGTAACTGTTTTGTGTGTCTTCGATATAATCACAAAATAAGGTAAATTTGTTTTTTTTTTTTATTTAATTATTCTAGAAACATTTAAGTTCTATGTTGAATATTTTGTTTGTGTGTCATCGTCATACACATTTAGCAAATTAAGCACACCGTATTCAAACTCGTAAAGTACTAGGAGATCATTACTCTCGAAGAGGTATTCAATCAATCGTACGTAAACGCTTAAGATAAAATACTTAGTATTCAAAACGAACGAGGTCATTGCCCTACTTCCCGATGGAACTGGTTTTGTAACGACTGTCGTAACGTGGCGTGGTTATGAGTGATTCTCACGATTAGTGAGTTTCAAGTTCCAGTTAAGTGAAATATTTTTATGACGAGACAATTTCAGGACTTGGCCTCTCCTTGATGACTAGCTGTTAACCAACTTTTAGTGCTTGAAGAAATCGAAATAAGAGGCAATTTACTGGAGCCATGTAATTTTGAACTTCTAGTAAGTTGTAATGAAATCATTTATCATTATGTATATAATACGATATAAATATAACTACTTCCGTAGTTTTGGAGCATGGTTATGAGTTCAAACGTCGCCTACAAAAAAAAATTATCCACTAAAAGCACAAATCAATATATCACTACGACATTATATAGGAACAAAAAATTATATGTAATTTTCAAAATACAGGGAACACCATTGTTTCAGTAGTGTTTTGGAATAATTTGGACGTGTTATTAATATATGTGTATTTTTTAATATATGGATATTCTTTCTAGACATGTGCGGTTTCGGCTATTTCCAGTAGCGGCTATCTAACCGGTATTTGGTTTTGATATCGGTATTGAAAACCGTTTTTTAATATCGGTATCAGCGCCCGCTGCTTGCTAACTATAGTAACTATTTTAGCAACGTCGGAATAGCTGAATAGCTAGATCGCTGCTGCATTGATGATATCTAACCAAATTATTGACGCGTTTACAATCAGTTAACGCAAAAACTCAAAAATTATTTTGATGTTTACATACGCAACTGAATACTAACTTAAAACAATTAAAAGTTCAAAACAAATCATTGGTTGAGTGAAAGACCACTTTAAGAATCACTCATATCATAACAGTGCCAGACTAAAAACCATCATAAGCCTATACACATAAAGTTCATCGTAAATATGATTTGGAGGTGAAACTATAATGAACTATCGTGTCGCGAGGGTCACGTGATCGCGTAGCGTGCCGTTGGCGCAATATTCGCTCCATCTCGTTTTTGCACACAATGGCTCGCTTGTATAGAGAGAGAAAGCATAATTATGGCTAGCTAGTATCGGTTGAATGAAACTAGCTGCGGCAGCCGTAGCCGCGGTCACCGTCGACGATTTAAATAAAAATTGTTTGGTTTGCTGATACCCGCTACCAGATATGATAACGCCGTTACGTTGGTTATAGGATTGGTAACGGTTTTTGGTTACGTTTTGATATAGCGGACGCATGCTTAATTCTTTCAATGCCCTTTTTACCAGTACATTCAAGGTAAGTAACCTTTAAAGCTCAAATAAAATACCAAACATAAAACGTCAATATCCCTTATCGTTCATCAAGGAGAGCTATTTATTACAGATATGATGTATCTAATGGTGTCAGAGTGCTTTACCTTGTAAGTTACCGTTATGTTAGTCATTGTCATTTCTACCTACCTGTGTATGAAACGGTAGTTTCTTGTTTCAAATTATTCAGACCATGTCTATCTCATTATTGTGTTTTTGTATGAAGTTGACGATACACGACAGTTCAATGATCAATCTAGTCGTGGTGTAAAAAACCGTTTTGAAGTTAAAGGAAAATGATGATTACGTAGAATGAAATGAAGTATGTTTATTACTAAATAGTAATACGTTAAAAATAGCAACAGCAGTCTTGTTTTTAATATAATTTTTTTTTTTAAATCTCGAAATAAAACTTATTATTAAAAAGGCCGTCCTTTACATCTTCGTCACTCAATTTTTTTTTTGTAATATATAATTAAATAGCATAATAAGGAATAAATAAAAATACACTTCTAGTATGTATGCATCCATTTCGCGTTTGACAATTATGGGCGCACAATTTTCATAATGCTATTGACAATTTGTGATGCAAAAGGCGAAGGTTATTAAAGTTCATTACACCGTGTGATATATTTCGATCGCTACTTGAACCACGAGTAACGTAACGCCCGGATGTAACGTTTAAAGATAATTTGCTTTAATCAGATGACGCATAGCCTCAGTCATTCGAAATTGATGTCTTGAATCACCAAAGGACATGATCGAAAACAAATGCACTGTAAGTAAGGCGATAAATATTTTCAGGACAAAAATACAGAGCGCCTTGTTACGGTTATGGCAACTAGATAACGGATAAATTTTCTTTGGTAAATACATACCTGTAATACATAGCAACACCCAGACCCCCAAAGAATACAAATTTAAATTATAAATATATTTTTCTAGTTTGGGTTCGAACCCACGACCCTTCGCGCAGAAAGCAGTAGTGCTGCCACTGCGCCAGCGGTCGTCAAAGATCTCAAGGAGATCTCAAAAAAAGTCTGATTGAAGCGTCCGTTGGCCATTTAGAATTCCCGAAAAGGACAAAGTTACTATCGAAAAGACGGTGTAAACGTGTAGCTATGTAATACATAGTTTAGCAATTACAATAGAAAATTTAACTACGATTTGTAAGACTCAAATATCACTGTTCATTCTTAGCTAGAGTAATTCAATAAGGTTTATACTTAGGTTTAATCTATTCATAATATATCCATTTGAAACAGGTCCGAGACTAGTTTTCCAATTAAAGTTGTTTACTTTGTTCCATGCGGATTATTTCTGGAGATTTATTTTTAATTTTTAGCATTACTCGCGACACTACTAGTTAGCACTTCTCGGCGCACATTGAGAGACTTCTAGATTTTTATTTTCTACTAATATCACTACATAATATAAAACAAATTTCCAGTGTCTGTCCTTATGTATGCTTAGAATTTTAAAACTACGCAACGTATTTTGATGAGTTTTTTATAAGAGTTCTTCAAGCGGAAGGTTTATACGAAAATGCATCATGTATACGTGCGAAACCGGAGCAGGTCGCTAGTATATGTAAGTTGTAGTTGTGTTTCTCTTAAATATCATTTAATACAAGTCTTGATTCAACCAGACATGCCAAAATATTAAAACGTAAGTAAGTAAGTAAGTATAACGTTATAACACTTATAACAATATGAGGCATAAAGAACCAAAAAATAACCAGCATTTTTCCCATTCTCATTACTGTGCTCAAACAATAGCTTTGTATATAAATTAAAGCATGGGACACTTCAACTTTGTTTGCCAAAGGATCTCAAGCATGAGAAATTTCAAAATAATGGTCACTGTTAAGATTTATTGAAAGAAAAGCATTTTAGTGAGTACCTACTTTTTATAAACAACCACTTCAAGAACTAAACCTATTTATAGTGAACGCAATAAGTCCTCAGAGGCCTTAAGTTTTGTACTCTTCAAACATACGAACAATTCATTATTTTAAAGACATAATGGTTACTGCATTTTACTGGGCACGGTATCCGTAAGGACTAAGGACTTTGAAAAAAAAAACTATTTTTAAATAGCTATGTTAATTAATAGAATATTTTGTAAATTTTTGTGGTAGTTACTCGGGTTAAGTAAAATGAATTAGAAATACTATTTCTTATTCGTTATTCTGAATTTAAAAGATTAAATTTATTACAGTCATACGTTTGATTAAAATAAGTGAATAAAATCATTTTAACGTATGAATTAATGAACTAGATTTTTTAATGTATTTTTAAATTCTACTAACTGTACCTACATAAATTTAACCAGGAACTATATAATATATTTTCATTACTATTAAGGATTTTAAAACGAAAAGATACTTAGGTCGCGTATCTCAGCTAGTAGTCATTTTTCCAATATAACAGCAACGTGGGAACACATCAAAAGGTGATTTTTAACATCTCCAATACATACTGCTTATAAGGTCTGATGCGCCCTTTGCGTGACGACATGGTTGTTATAATGTTGTCTTTGTCAACCATAAAATTATTATTACGTCTTCGTAGAACTAATGATTATTCTGTAAGATCTACGAAATATCAACTGACGCGGACGTTGCCAATGGAAACACATTAAGAAGGTACTTATATGTTTTTAAAAATTACCATGTTGTCTGAATAATAATAATGTCTGAGTTATTAAAAGCTTTTAAAATCAACGTTACGCATTAAAATGTTATTGGCTAAAACAATAATTAAAAACGTATCACTTACTTTAAACAAAACCTACATACAACTTCATACTTCTTTAAAATCGTAAAATTCTTTAGCCAATTATAATTAGCTATCGACGAACGCCCGAACCATTTTACGGATCAGGTTTTTGTACCGACAGATGTTCAAATGCATTGTGATTGGTCGGATGAAGGACTCCAACCCTTGGCTAAAATTACTTTCAACTTTAAATCGTGCACAAAAAATTCAATCTTTTCAAGTGTTTGTTCTGCTAGATATTGGGTTACTTTGAACTGGAGTGGTGCAATATTTACGGATAAATAAATATGTTAAATATTATTCTGGGAAATTGTTACATTAAAATATTGCAAGCTGAGATAATCATTATTATATATAAAAAATAAACTTTTTTAATTGGCTTTTCTCGTTACTCGAACGTTACGACAAACTTCCAAGAATCATTATTTTAATGCTATCGTTTACACTCAAAAGGTTGGTTTCAATTTCGCTAGATGTGCAAAATGCAATAAAGACTGTATTTACAAACATTGTAAGTCTATTAACACAAAACAATTATCCACACGAACGCACCTGTTCAAAAGCACATGCTTATGAAGAAAATTGTTGCAACCATTAGTTCCGATAGAAAACTTGCGTATTGTTTGCGAAAACAGCTAAGAATATGTAGTGTGAACTGAAGCGTGCCCTAAAGCTAATGTAACTAAACATCGGACGCAATAAACGCAAACTTCGCTCGATCTCCCTCATACACTGACTCACAGTAACTCAGTTGCAAACTTGGACAGCATTTAGATAGAATTCGTCGAATAGCTTCTGATTAATCCGAAGTTTCTAGATTATTTTCGGAGCGCAATTCAAAAGCACGCGTCGTTAACATTTTTCAATGAATCCAATTAAGTTTTGTTCAATCCGTACCTTGCTTGTTCGTATTTATTCTAGAACTTTTGTCGTATGGAACATTCTAGATGGGTCATGGAAAATCGGATAACCCGGTTAACTATCGGGGTGTATACTTGTTCCCATAATAACGTTTATGTAAGCTTGTAGGAAATAGCTCATGCAATTGCAGTAAATATAATTAATTGGAACAACATTGTTTGTAGGAGTGGCAAGTTATCGAATACCTCTTACTAAGTAGTCCTCCGAACTTGAGGATGCCACAAAACTCTCTAGAGAGGTTTAATAGAATTCCTCTTCACTTCAGTGGATCGACAAATTGACGGGCTCTTGATTTACGACGTGTATAAATATAATTTCGACGGTATAACACGGTGCCTTACTGAAATCGTGATTGGAAAGGACTTCTATAACACTTAAGAGATGGTGCAAAATTCATTAGTGTTAGGTGGAGTAGCCTATGTGCTCGTAACATTTTTTCTATTATTTAAAAAGTATCACTCACAAAATTTATAAAGCACGAAGCGCTCATTAAAATTTCATTAACAGGCTTCCAGCAACAGGGGAAGCGCGTAAACAATAGCCGGAGTGCTTCATCAGTCCATTTGAATTTAAATATCCCGCATAAATGGTCAGACGTCTTTAGTATTCAGCCCAAAGCTGTATCCAACACTAATATATGTCCTCACTGGACATAATCTGCAGTTTCTATGCAGTTGCTCGCGTCCTCGACCCGCCGTTCCTAATTCAGCTCAAATAAGGAGTGAAAATTGCGAAACTTTACTCTTCAATTTAAATAATAGCTTGCACCAACTTTTGACTTATCCGTTCGCAATGCAAGTTCTTAGCGACTCAAGTTTTTGCTTCCAATACGTATCAGTGAGATTGAATTAAGAATGTGATTAAGATAGTGTGCTGCTCCAGCGCAGCTGATGTATAATAGTGAAACTTTGTGAAAAATCTTGTATTCACGGTTCACCGTTCTCACGACGCTTTAAAAAATAATAAAGTTCACGAGACGCGAATAACAAAACGTGGATTGTGTGCTTATGAATTGTTGTCAAAAACAGAGTTGTTGGCGCACAGCGGGATGTCGTATCTAACCTTGCGGGACCTGCTTGCACATCCCATACTAACATTTTCATGTTAAATATATTCCGCTGTAATGCTATTCGGGATAGTTCACGCAATGTTTGCGGTTTGAACAAATATTCAAATATGGTACGACTGTTGCATTTTGCAGGAATGCGATACTTTCATATTCTGCTACTCTCAATTTATTCTTATTCATCTTTTAAAACATATCTGTTTCAGTGTAGATAATATATGACTACGTAATAAATGCGCGTGATATGTTTATCTTGTGATTAAGTGATTATTTTGCAAACTTTTAAAATATCGTTTATTATAATTTTTTTTAATTACAATAGATTATATCAAAAACTCAACTGTCGCTTTCGTGCGCTGTTAAAATACATATCCATATATATTTGGCCCCCAAAAAATCTCGTTCTTAAACGTCATAAGACCCGCCTTGTAAAAACAATCCTTACAAAACATATGTAACGTGCTACTCATACAGCACGCGCCATAAAAAGTAAAATCGAATGCTCCGCCATCTGTCCCATAATTGAGGACCATTGCGCGACTAATAAAGATGAGTTATGTTCTAATTTACTGAAATGTTTGTTTCATTCTGAACGAGTTTATGGCTCCAAAAGTTCTACACATATAATTTCAAATTTCCAATAGATAAAGTTAGTTTTGATATCGTACTTTTGGCTAGTTATTGTCAACAAGAGATATGTAATAAGAATTAATAGTGTATTAAAGTATACAATACCAAAATCCTTTTAAAACTTGACTAGAAGACTGGAAGGTACCAGCTTAACTTGACTTCTGAATTTGCGTTACCTGTAACAAACAAGTAATTATTATTAAAAAAACAAAATACCCGACTGCACACTAAAAAAAGAGTAATTATGTCTTTATCCCGTGGGACTTTTAGGATAAAATGTATCCTATGACACTCCCGTAATCAAGACAAATCTAACGATACCTCATACATCAAAATCCATCAAGCCGTTTAGGCTACAGGAGGTCACAAAGGAACAGACATACATACTTACATACACTCGAAAAACATTACCCTCTTTGGCAGTCGGGTAAAAAGGATATATTAGATGGTATATTTTAACATTCAACAGATATATCTAGCATCTCATCTATTTTAGCCATACATATCAATTTCTAGAACAAAATCTCCACAATTCAAACGGATCGCAACGGCTCAGCGGAGTCTTCTAAGTATTTTAATATCAATTTGTGCAGTCGTGCAAAGTATATTAAACGTGGAAGTTGGCTTTAAAGACACCACTTAACCGAAATTGGGTCAAGGCAGGTAGAAATATTTGATATTTCAACTCCGGACTTTTACAAACTAGCTGATTAAATTTTAAAAGGACTTAAAGTTAAGGAAGGGAAAGTTATTGTTTTATTGTAATCGTGTTTGAGTTTTAATTACAGTTAAAGGTAAATCACAACTAAATACTAAGATTAAATAAAATGTCTTCCGAGTTATTTTCCTCGAATGATATTTAAGTAGGTTATCCAATCCATTTAAGATAAATTTTAAATAGACTTTCTAGAGTTTCATACAAAGAGAGTAATAGAATGTCGGTACCAAGTAAATGCTACCACAATCTTACAACCAATAAAAGATCGAATAAACCAAATAAAAAGTTATTGTTTAAAAAAAGCATATACATATATACGATTGAATTCAGAAACCTCAATTTTTGAAGTCGGTTAAAAATAACACGTAACGTTCTAGATAATTCAAATAGCATGAACGTGATTGGCTATTGTGAGAGCAACAATAAGCAATCATTGGCTGGAGCTAATAGTGACAGCTTGACGCGAACCGCACTTAATTTTACGATGCTTAGACCTTTTTGTTAACGAATGCTGACGTTCAATCCTTCATTAGGTGGTTTATGAGGTCTGAGATTAGACGTTGTGGGACAATAAGGAAGAGATTGCTATCAAAGGTATTCGGAGTTTTAGTGCTGTTTGTAACTGTTATCATAGTTGTTTTTAGGTAGTTAGATTTCTTAATAAATCGTTGCTCGTTTGATTGTTTTGTCTGAAACATCTTTATTATAAGCTAAACGTAACTACATATATTTGTCATTAGACATTTTAATTTTTGAATGCGGGTAGATTAGAAAAATGGTTTTGAAGATTAATCTATTTTATTAAGTCAAATATAATCCTATCTTTATTCATCTAAGCTACATATCACAACCGTTTCGAAAAGCAGTTTCTACAGAGAAGTATTGTCAAGAAACTTTGTTAATTGCTCTTTTAAAAAAAATAACGTACGTATCAATACCTTTACAATGCAATCAAAAAGTGCAATCGGTAGAAGATTAATACTTAATAGTCGAGGGTTACACTCAATAAGTCGTATATACCTCATTCCCTATTTTCCCCGATTCCCAAGGGCCGAATAAGAGGTTAAAGAGACCTTGAAACTGACAGTCCCTACAAGTAGAAAATTAAACAACACTAAGAGCAGTCTAATTAAATATTTATTTGAGCACTTGCCGGCTGCGCGTAGAATTGTGTGCTACAAATATTTATCACAAATTCTTTGACAACATCCAATAAAGCTTTTGCTCTTGTGAAATCAGTAAAAGCTTTATTAGCTTTTACTGATTTCACAAGAGGCAAAGTCGTATAATTAAATGAACTTTTCATTGTCACATGTAACATCATCAAATTTACGCCTAAGTAATTTCTCATCGACACAAAAACATCTATTTGTATCGGCGATAAACTAACCGGCCAATTTACCATTATAGCAACACTAAACATATTAAATTTAAAAGGGTTAAGTCCCAAGTTAGTAACAGCACGCAAGAAGCAAAATTGTGTTCGTATGTTGACACATTCAAGTACGCTTGGGGACAATAAATCCCGGGCAAAATAAATAGAAACTTCATCATATTATTGTGTAAGTTATAACGCTTGCTGAGAAAAACCCGTATCGCTTTAAAGCGGTGTTGCTGTTTACAGCGTATATTCTTAGTTTTGTTACAGATCTTTTCTGATTTAACATTTATGTCATTATATTAATGTATTGTTTTTATTATTGTCTCAAAACGGTATTGCCTATGCAGGTATTTAATTATTTTTTATAGTTTTGATCTTTATACAATATTCCTCGTCTGCCTGTCTGGTGTAATTTTCGTAGGAAACAAAATAATAATATTTTTGATATAATTATACTACCCAAGCTAGGCTACCGTTGGTACCTACATAGACTCACAGTTTTCGTCTTTCGATGCAATTAATTACTTCCAAAACTAAACTCGTATCAAAACTTCAAGACCTATAACCTCCTTTTTAAGCTAAAGATTGCAAAAACACCTGTAGCTAAAAAAAAAAGAAAACCAATAGCCAGGTATAGAGCTGTCACACAGACCACAGGTTAATAAACTTGGGATATTCGTAATTAAACGGCACAGATAGCACAATAGATTTCTATTAACGTGTCCCATCCCCCGGGTGCAGTTGAGCGAGCTTTAAAATAAACCCAGATAGCTTTAATTGTTTCATTCTGATATCACAATTTATATCTGTGTATGACAATTAAATCGCTTTGTGCGTTTATACTTTTCAATTGAGGTGATTTTAGTTTTATAAAACTTTAATACGTTTTGTTTATTTTATTTTTTATAATTGAGAAATTTTACTTTTAGAAATATTACTAGGTAGTTTGTTATAGAAACTTCATTATTTAGGTCGGTTAAAAATACTATGTTCCGCGTCTGTCTGTCTGTTCCCGATAAACACAAAACGATAGGGTCTTAAATTACTAATCAACACTATAATGACTTATGACATTTTATTATTATTATTATTATAAATCTGAACGTTTGAATGTTTGGATGTTTGTTACTGTTTCACGCAAAAACTACTAAATGGATTTTGTTGAAATTCAGCATGCAGGTAGATTAACATTTAACACAGGATAGTTGTTGCAATAAACGACATAGAATTAGAAATTTTTCCTCTATACAACTCAACATGAACGCTGTGGTTCTTAGATTAAATGCCAGGTTGCCGAAAGAATCTTTTTATTTGCAGAATTTCTTTGACGTGGGTATTTTAGAAATCCCAGACTAATATTGCAGTCTGCGACTTGGTGAATGTAACATTATGCATCCTTTCTAAGGTACATATAAGTCCAAAATTTCAAACCTAATATAAAGTGACCTATTCTTCAGATATTTATGTATGGTAAGAAAGAATTATATGTCTTTATAATTCTTTATACTATTTTTAGCTTGAAAGATGTATCTTTATAAACAGTATATAATTAAGACTATTAAGTTGTTATTGTTTGAACAATCATTTGACATTACAAACTCAATAATCTACGTGACACGAGACAGTTTCACTGTCAACCGTAAAAGTAGTTCTTACTTCACGTAATACACAATACTAAGCTCATATCATCGGCTCTACAGGTAGACACGTCGATAGACCCAGTCTCTCTCTTTCCGAACGACTTTCCCGATAAAATTTAATACGAACCCAGCAAGTTACAATCATAGACTAATAACGCATAGACTGAAAGTCCCTTAATAATAGGTACACAGTAAATTAAACCAAAACTGTATTATACATGTAGGTGTAAAAACTGAAAAGCACATTCTTATATTCGTTGACACGCACACAAGCTCATCTATAATGTTGCTGCTTTAAGAAATTTTCCTTATAAATGTGGAAAATTTGAAATAACGAAAAACATACGAATTTTTATGCAAGTGAATCGCCGCGACGATCTACGTAACTAGACAAAATTGTCTAGGTTAAAATGGCTTCACTTTGTACTAATACTACGGTTCTAGGTGTTATTATTCTATGGTTACAATATAATTTGGTTCTCAAATCACTATTTAAACGGATATCTCGACTTGGATCTTGTACGACTTCCGTTTTATAAAATTAACTTTCTTGTAACGAGTCACGATTTCAAATTCATTATAATACTGACAAGTTAATTTGTCGTTAGCAGGTTGAGAAAGAATTGTGGATTATGAAGTTAAACGGAAGGAAAATTGTTGGCTTTATTTGACCTAATTATAAGTTCCTTTATTTTCATATGGTCGATATCTCTCATCTTACATTTATTTTAAGTTTTAACACGTCATACGAAATGGCTTGATACCTGAAAGAGATTACTTTTCGAGTGGTAAGGTAAAGTCACCACAATATGTGTAAAGTGTGAAATAAATAAAAAATAATAAATTAATTATCCTTCCTTATGCTATAAATGCGAAAGTTAAGGACAATGTTAGAATTAGTGGATGTATTATATGAATGAGTGCATATTATCTCGTTAACGCAAAAACAATTGCATGGTTTTGGCTAAATTTACTTACATTTATATTACATACAGGGTTTTTATTGAATTTAAAGTAAAATACTCTAAGAATGTGTACTTAATACACGTTTCCTTACTGAGGAAAAGATCGATTTTTTAATACAATATTAAGTTTGTAGCTGTTATAATGATATCTTAATTATATTAAATTGTTAAGGCTACTTGATATGGTATAATATACAGAAACGTTCAGTCATTTAGACTCGCAATAATACAATCAATCCATCATAAATCACGTCTCACGACGGTATGTAGGTGAGGTGCTATCTACATCGATTGGCAATGGTCCGAGCGAGATACAATCGTTATGTGCTAATAGAAATTACAGTTAACGTACCTACCTATAGCACTAATAGAAAATGACTTTCAGAATTAGACAGGTAATATGAATTGGTTTTCATCCTTTTAAGAGTAACCGATTTACGTTTTCCCTTTAATTTAAATTGTAGTACATCATTACATAGAATAAATAATTCGCTTCTTTCTGTCTATCCCTTCTAATAGTCTATAGTGATTCAAGAAGAAGGTTTATAATGTATTATACATGTATAATATATTCTTGCAAAGCCGGGGCTGCTTACTAGTACTTAATATAAGATTTTTTATAATTATTAATAATACTCGTCAAACCTTTGAATGGATATCCATATATTCATAGGTTATGTACTAAATTATAGTTATGCACGTATTTCAACGTTGTTGAAAGTTGTAAAAAAAGTATCCATATTAAGTGTTAATCAAAACAAATATAAGCTGCTCCTGGCGTTAAGATAAACCCAGATAAAATGAACGTATCACTCGAGGTCTGAGTGGAAAGTCACCATAATTTGCTAGTTTTCAACACACACATTCCTCGTACTCCGCACCGCAGCAGTAAACTATACTTATATCCTACATAAGATTTCCATTAGACTGCTACTTAACTTGACAGCTTCCACCAAGATATTGGCATGATTGAATTACCCTCCGCCGATATTCACTTAACTTAGAAAAATACGTATCGAATCGTATCTAGTACGGGATCTGAGCTTCATCAAATTGGTGGAAAGTGCAGTGAAATTTTACTGAGGACTGAATCACAAAGCGCGCTTAGGCAGTTACATATGGTTAATTAATCGCGAATTAAAGCCGTCCGAATTCCCTCGTAATCAGTAAGGTGCGTGTCTGTAATGATACGTAATTGCCTTAGAGCTGTTCACACGAACAGTACGCGAATGTTATATTTGACACCGTTTAGAATTACTTAATGAAATCTGGTAACACTACTGAGTTTTGTTTTAATGTTAGTACATCAAATAAGTTAATCGGTATGAGGTATATTGACGATTGGAGGTGTTGATATCGCTTTAACACACGTCCATTCCAATAATAGTAAGAATATTTTTACAGAAAATTAGGTAAAAGTTGTACGTGTATAATAATTATATATCATAGTCATTTATTCGAAAGTTATACGGAACATAAAAACATTAAGATCCGTTTACTTTTTTCACACCTAATCATGAACGCCTTAAAAAAATGTCGCTTATTATTAACAAGTTATATTATATAATATACAAAATCGTTACATAACACCCATCTATAACCTCCAACATTCTTAAAAACCCACAAAATATTCCACAATATTAGTAGGTAAAAGATATAATAAGCTACCGCCTACGATCGTAGTAAAATTGAGCGATCCACCGCAAGTGGGTGTGAAGCATCTTTATGGTGCATATAAAATACGTGAGCCAGTTCTGTTATCAAGTTATCAGTATCGATATCGGCGTATCACGTCCGAACGGATTCCTATCGGGTTCTTGAACCATTCATTTCATGACTAGCTTATATGAGTTTTAATTCTAGGTACTTTTCTTTTAATGAAATTAAATGAGTTCTTTCTTCATAAATATTCTATTATTTGTCTTCATATTCTACTTACTAGAATAATATTTTAAAGAAGTTAATTCCGCGTGTTTTCGCTTAGATAAATTTAGTAGGTACTGGTACTTACTGAATGCGAGATTTTTGAATCTTAAATAGGCTTTCTAAATATTAATATTAACTTAAGAAATATCGGAATACCCGATTAGACGCGGGGGAAAATCGGGGACACAGCATATGTTAAATAAGTGCGACAGTCACGTTGTAAGTTAGACAGTAATTAACATCTATATTCAGCGCTTGAAGGGATAAGAAGGTAATATACTTAACAGAATAAGCTTTGATATTAAATTTATATTATATAGTCTTATACTTATGTTGATAACATTTTTTAATTAAATATATGTAACTGATATAACAAATGGGAAAGTTCGTGAGGAATGTGTTCATTAATGGATGTACATATGTTTGTTTCTCTCTCACGACAAAACTTCTCAATGGCTTTGTCTGAAGTTTGGCATGCAGGTAGACGAGATCCTAGAGTAACATAGTTATTAAGTATTTTAACCCGGGAATAAAAACTACAAATGCTAAAACCACGGAATGCTTATTTAGTGTTTTTCCTATACTTTATACGTAGGTAAAACCAACTAAAATGATTAATTGTTAGTACTTTGAGCTCTATACTTCAAATTACCCGTAATTGTAGTGCAAATAAACTTTCATTGCGGAACGGTGCTACGTTTTGCTCTATACCTAACGGTGAAAATCAATAGCGATTATTGTGTGAATAATGTACTGAAATACGTATTAGAATACGTTATGAGATACCTTTGTGTCGGATTTGAGGTAAGCAGGTTTGTTCAGGTCACGTATATTTCCAGTAAAATACGAAATTTTATAAAATAACTTTAACGTACATATATTATAGTCAGAGAAGAACACTAAAAACTTCTATTGTTATTAATAATCGTATCAATAATAACTTCAAATCAAAGAACGACATATTTTGGTACAAAGATATGTTTCCTAAGATATTGTATAATTTAGGAGTATGTTGAATGTTATTAATCGTTAATTGGAAGCTAGTAGTTGTATGACATGTTACCTTCTAATTAAAGGCTAGACGCTGAAACAGTCAAAACACCCAAACTAGGACTTACACAAACCTAGCCAATATTCTAACAACCTACTTTGTAACGAGCATATAGGCCAGGGAATTTGAATGCTAGTCCTTCAATATGACTAATCTTAACTAGGTAGATCCAATTACTATGCGAATACGTGACTGGCGTCCTAATTCAGTAATTCATAGTTTGCCGGCCGTCACCGTCTTGATGCAGGTATCTTTTGTTCTAATTGAATGAACTAGGTTAGTAATGACAAAGCCACTAGCGTTAATACAATTCTTTACTTAGTCAAATTCATTCAGCTAGGCTTAATATAGTAACATCTTTGAATCGTCATGGTATTGCAAAATTATCATCGGTTCCGGAGGTAGTCTCTAAAGTGAAAACACGGCGAAAAACTCTGATAATAAGGTATAATAGGAGGTATTAGTAATTTATGTGCATAATACCGACAACCATAACATATTCTGAATACATAATAAGACTCAATGATCTGCGAACGTTAAGCAATTTATAGAATTACAACTAATTAAGTGGTTAATTAATATTTTAATGCAGGATTTTTTTTAATGACGCAATAAGCAGTAATATACGTATGGTTAGACTATAAGATCATTCTATCTAGCTTATAGCTCGAACTAGGCCCTATCCGTTAAAATCAAACTCCAAGTAAACACATCCGATGCGCCATCCATCAGAACATGACGTAGAATTTAAAACACAGGATGTATAGTCTCCATTATCAACTTCTTGAATCAACATAGTCGATCCTTGTTCCTACCTTAATATTTTTTTTTATTTGTATAACATAGGGGGCAGCACCTGATTGAAAGTGGTCATCACCGTCCATGACCATTCGTGGAGCTTGCCCGCTCTTTGCGGGCCTTTTGGAAAGATATAAGCCTTTTCTTAGAGCACAATTCGTTAAATCATAATAAAGAAATTATACATATAATATGTTTCATACATTTCTGAAAACCACCAAGAGATTGTGCTAAAGCGGTAGACGCATCAGAAACCTATTCCTAATTCCTTTCCACTCATAATCCCATCCAAAGTTCTTAACCTCATAATATATCCTCCTTTTCGTATATAAAGCAGTCAGCCGTGTCATCATTAAGATCATATTATAGACCAATGTAGGTTTTATCGACCTTTAAGTCCAAAACCAATCATAAATAAAGAAGTATAAGAAAATTCTTAAAAAAAAATATTAGACGTTAGCTTTAAACTATATCTATGGTTGTGTATCGCTAAAAAGTTGTGTTCAGGAGTTTTCTCGTGGAATCATAGGACCGCAATCATAACCATAACAATAAAACCGTACTATGGACGACTGTCCGGAACATCCCAGTTATTGACTCGAAATCCATTAAGGGCCAGGGAATTGGGAATTTTCTTTTGAACAAACAATAGAGATCTAGGTTGTGGTATATTAAAGTTTTTGTTTATATAAATTGAGTTTATTGTGAGTTTAATGGGGTTATAGAACTGGATTTATAGCATGGATAGAAGTCTAAAATAACTTACTGCGTCATTTTTAATACATAAACTTTTTATTTTCAAGTGTTTCAATCATAGTATCATTGTACAAATACATTTTAAATATAAGCCAAGGGTCTTACTTTAGGCTATGATAAAAATAAGCATCCTAAAGTTATATTATTGTTATTTGTGACATGCCGACCGTACGATATCCGACTGTCATTTCGTTTAAATTGCTAACGGTACTCGCATCACGGGCGCAGTTCGCAGAGATATGTGATACAAAGTGAATATGAGACGCCTTTAGGAATGTGATGGCAGTTACACAAGTAGCACGAAGCATGTTGTAGCAGCTAACGATGCAATGGCAATAGATAAGGGAAATATATACTGAAGAAGCTAGGAGAAACATTATCATTAAAATAAAATCGTATTTTTGCCTTATTTCGAGATCGGGAAAGAATCTGCAAAGGTGCATTATATTGGAATTGAGCACAATAGGATTTTTAGTAATAGAAATTCAACTACAAAAAAGACTCATTCGAGATAAATATTCCTTATTTTATATAATTAAAATTAATGTAAACAATTTGAGACGTAACTACCTACATTTGTAATGTCCATCTAATGAATCACTAATTCAACACACGAACAAATAAAACAGACCTACAAACCATTATGAAGCGACAATTCCTAAAAGGCATTCGCTTTCCAACTGCGGCGACCGACGGTCCGGTTAGTGACGTCACCGCAATGGCACCCGGGTCAAAAGCCACGGCGCACACGCAAGCGAACGAACCCACATGCACACAATACAACGAACCCTCAGTACGTTACCATTTAACCTCACTAACTCTTAACCCAGCAATGTACATTGCAGCAAATAAAATGTCGCCCCACGTTATCTCTGGTGAGGTGTAAGAATAAATTAAGGGTAATGAATGACTTATTGTCGGACAGGAAATTATTATCGTTGCTCGTTTCACGTTTCTACATGAGATTGTTTCGAAAAGAAACAACAATGAATATTGCATCGTACATTTTTCTCGGTTCGCTTATTTTCGTTATTCCTAGTCAATATTTTACGTGATGCTGTGCAAACGTATTTATTCAAAACATTGTTGAGTATACAAAGAATATCACATCAAATTGTAGCAGTTATGGGAATACATGTTTCAAGTTAACGTAACAGCTCCTGTAACCTTTGATTGAATTGAAATATTTAAAGTAAAAGTCGGAGGACTCGTTGGTATGGAATTACCGGTTTCCTTTACAAAGCGAATTTGAATACAAATAAAATAACTCTCGCAGATTTACATTGTAACGAATAATGTCCTTGTACATACAAGAGTTTTAATATAAATTATCAAAATTCATTAATGTTTCTGGGTCGACGACAATTAAACAATTGACATTGGAGTTATATGTTTACTTGTTGACTCATTTATATTATAACGGATCTCCTGTTGATATTCTGATATGCATACCGGCGATATTGTACCTTACCATTGTTTAGACTTAATAACAATAACATGTTTGTTATTTTTCCGATTAATAACATTGTGGTAGGTAGTTCGGGAATAAATTATCTCACACAATTGCTTCCTGTTAGGGATTAGGTTAGAATAAATTATATTGTATTATAAAAACAATCAGCTAATAATTTCCGTTACGTTTGTCATTTCATTCGGTGGTATTTGCTTAAATTCTAAGTATACACTTAGAAATATACAGTCACCAACAAATTTCTAGATCGTACATACTTTTGTGTACATATTATACCTACTATTGAAATTTCCCACTCTTCTCAAAATTGTTTTAGTTTTAAAGCTACACCTTAAGCATATTTCGACTAAAATGACATGTGGCTGTCGGTAATACAAGTTGAAGTCTATATACTCTAGTTTACGCTAAGATAAACGTACAAAACTCATACTAATGTATCAAAGATAAAAACTTTTAACATTTAAACCTTTCGTGCAGTGACATTATTGACTAAAAGAGCTGAAATATTATAATGGCCTGTCTCTAAAGACCGCAGCGATTAAGAGGGCTAACTTTCAACTCCCAGACTACTTTACTTGGGACTTATTCGTTGATAGCCTTGGATTGAGATCTTTTATATTATATTCGAATCCATCAAATGTTATTAGTTTAATCTTTGAGGTGCATTTTGTAGACATCTACTGGTTCTATTGACCTTGCAAAGGTATTATTCTATTTCTAGCTCTAGTATATAAGGTATAAATATTTTATTTAACGTAATCCAATTACAATCTGTTTTGCTTCTTTTATTGGTGTTTACACAATTGCTTTTAATATAGTTTTCATCTATTTTTTAATTTCTTATGTTCAATATGTGCAAGTGATAAAAGTGTTTATTTTACACTTTTGTGTGTCGCGTGAGTAATATTGTGTAAGCTTAGACAATAAAAAAGATAAATAACAGTATAGTTAGGTATACCTACTTACTGCAGTGACTCCTTAGTTCTAAAGTGTTAAATTAAAAATATTTTAAACATTACATGAACGATAAGCTGATTAATATTTTCACATGAACGAATTTTAATAGAATTTATGAAAGCAGTCT
>JADANM010003353.1:3376056-3401821 GCA_026213755.1 Eurema hecabe
GTTGAGCAAAAAGTTTCTTGTCATGCCTCCTACACGTTCCATGATAAGGGTTGTCGTTTGGGCAAAAACCAACCTAGTTAAAATTTACCATCTAATTTTACAAGTTGCTTGAATATTTTTTCGGTGAAGTAAGTAATGACATAAAACGTAATACGTAGGAAACTTAGTTTCAACTTTCAAGTTAGTGAGTTATATTTTAGAATATTTAAAATATCACATTCATTTTGCTTTAGATTATTGTTATATGAATAGTATTCTAGTACGAATCGTTATGTAATTAAACATTAAATTGAATGGGAATTTCTATGAATTTTGTTTGAAACCAAATATACTTCACGTAATCTAAAGAATATGTACATTGCTCTCATTATACACCTTCCCAAATATGTACTTAACGTAAGCTTTATAATAATCACAATAAAATAAATTATACATATAAGTATAATAATTGTTACTAACACAACCTACTGATCAAGATGCTTCAAATAAACATAGCTTCTTAACTAGCCGAATGATACAACGAGTAACAAGAGCGAATGACTGACCTAAATGAGTTTAATTCAATTCTTTTCAATTTCACAAACACATTGACACGCCAAGCCGCAGTGCAGCAAGTTTTTGGCTTCGCTCTAAGTAAGTCTCAACTCTCAATATTATAGATCGTTTCAAGGGTTTCCACTAGGTGCATATTATTTTCACTTTCTCGTTGAATTTCTTTCAAACTGGGTTGTGAAGCTTGGCAAGTTAATTAGTAATTACAGTGAAGTGGTATCAGGTTTTAGTAATTGTATTATAAAAGCTAACGTTGCATCAGTGTTATGGTTAATTTGATTACGGATATATTCATATATTTGACGTTTTCCAAGGATAAAGACAGTGTATCTTTGTCACCTTTTAACGTGGAAAATCTTTATACTAGGCTCCTAGTTTTGACAATGTCTATTGTCGGCGGAGGTCATTACCATTAAGAAAACTTGACATCTTTATAGTTTCTGTTTATCAAAGCTCAATATACTAATGAATTCATATGTATAAGTACTGACTGTAAACCTAAGCCAAACGCAAACTAGTTAACATTTTCAAACCAATTATCAAACAAATATTAAGAACAATAGAGGATTCACAACGGGCGATATAAAATACAATAAAAGCAAGTGCATGGACATTAATATAATTTATTATTGTGCATTAACATATAAACAAGGCGGACTGGTTTGAGCTGCGTTATTGCATTTTGTTTCAAATGTTTGTTTACTCGGACATTCTCGTTGCCTTTTTCATACATTTAGATAAGATTATTGTACAGAAAATGAAGGGCATCGGAGTTACAGTACGACTGAGGTAATGATAAAATGTTATGACGTCATATTGCTAAGATTAGTTGAAGTAATCCTTAAAGATGCATTTGATTTATCTACGTTTTACGTATTTTGTAATAATAATAATTTTGTCTTTACTTTTGCACTTTTAATATGACAATAACACAGATCGTATTGTAATATTATTAGTGCAAAAGTTAAGATATTGCATCGAAATATGTTTATAATTTATGTACTTTTAAAATAAAATTTCAGATCAGAATGAAACTCATGTAAACACAGAGAATGCATTAGACACATTATTTTCAATTTGCCAAACATACAGAAGACTGCGAATCATATAGTAGCGTATTTTTTCTTAGAAACTAAAAGTTTTTGCTTAGTCTATCTAGTTGTACCTAGATTGCACTACGTGACTGTTCGCTAAACATAGATTATACAGCAATTATATTCAGAGCTAGATGACTAAGTCGAATGTGCACGTTTTCCTTGACCTATGCATACTATGCACGATTGCAATATAATGCTACTAACTTGCTAGATTTAAGTGTGTTTTAGTATAAGCAAAAACTAGGTATTCATATGAAGACGTAGCGAGGATGGTTAATATTAATACCTATTTGATATTCGAAATCTTATTTATCTTTCCTTATGAGTTATTTATACTGATTTTTCTCGTGTTATAGATTCTGTTGGAAATAATTCTAGCTAACACCCTCTTCCGTCCTGTTTTTTAGCTACTTTATGTTATTCAAAATAATTTCTTTATCTAAAAATGAATCACTATTCTAATAACATTTCATTCAAGATCGTTCAGTTAGTATACCTTGATACCATATCGCATATTAAAGAAAGAAAATACTACTTATAAAAAATCACGTTAAATATTCTTTACAAAAAAAAATCCGTCTCTAATGTTAATGAATAAACTTTTTAATTCGAAATGTGAATGGTTCATTTCATAAGCGGCGAATTGGAGCGAGCTTGCAACACCTAGTATTGAGAACGAATTGAATTTCAATCTAAATTAAATAAGGACTCTTTTGGCACGCCACGGCTAACAAATACCGGTTAGGTTTAAACAATTGCTGGCAACAATGGGTGTCGTGGTCACGATCACCTTTCGCCGAGGTAAACGACTTATACGAAGTGCACTTCAAACTTTGTATATTTAAAGTGAAAGCTTGCAACTTTACGTTTGTCCGTAAATAGGTACGTACTGTTTTGTGGTTGAATGTTATGTGATATACGGGTTAATACTTAATACAATATAAATATATACATATGCAATATACATAGTATGATTATGAGTTATGACGTTGTGATCTTTGGATATCCTGAACTCATTTAAAAACAAATATGATTATTGTTGTGGTTTTTGTTGTTATGTACATTAATTACTATTTGAAGCTTTTAATTTTAAAAGAGAAACTATTAGTTTTATGCCAGTTATTTCCTCTAGAAACTGCTTTCCGAACCGGTGTTAAACTATTGTTTTGTAATATCATGACAATTTAAAAGTGTTACTATATGTCGACTACTCGAATAAAAATATAATTTTAACTTGGATTTTTTTAGAAAATTCGATAAGTAAAGCGTATATTCGTTAACGCTTTAAACTAAACATATAAAAAAAACTGAAAGAGGATTTACGCGCACTGTTACTGCGGTTGACAATACGAATTATATGTACAATAAATTATGAAGATGTATGTATTTATGTATTTATGGAGCGATAAGACAAACATATGTATAATATAATACGAGGAGTAAACATAACAGTTAAAGTAATTAACGTAACAAAACTTAACTCATAAGATGCTATTCGACGCGTTCTTGCTGCTTCAGCTGTATCAACAACTTCATAGCACTTACCGAGTTTATTCCTTTAAATAACCTTAATTTATTTTCTTTGTGACACGCCTTATATAATCCAAAGTTTATCGCGAAGCTATTTAAATTGCATCTTATGAACTATTTGTGAAATATTGTGACCTAATCGGGTCTCTATTTTAAAACAGCACGAAAATACCACTTTCTTTTTTATATGAAAAATAAATTACGTCTACATTTAAGCATTATTAAAATTTAAAATGTATTTACAGTTAAAAGGATCAATCAATCAGATTTAAGTAGTTTTTAGAATATAAATACATACTATCTTATCTGACATTATAATTAATGGCATTCCAAAATATGACCGTATTGAAAAAATCGAGCCAATCTCATCAAATCAATATGTATGCCTAAATTAATTAAGAATCTAATCTCAACGGAGAGCAAATACGTATCTCGTACCTGACCTTAGAAAGATAACCAAAACATCGAGAAACAAGATCAACAAAGAGGAAGAAAATGAAAAAGGCGATCGGTTATTGCGTTTCGAATTTCATCTATACTCTGTAGTCTGTAGTCTATGCCTACACCATCTGTTCAATAAACAATGAAATTTTTCTCATAAACCAGCCAGTGTCAAAATTCACCCGCGCAAACTTTCATGTTTTTAAATTTGGAACTGTTGCCTATTCATGACTGAAGTTTTCGGGTTTGGTTATCGAAGTTCCATTTTCAATCTATAATTACAATACACAAATCCTATTTAAGATTCATGGCCGAAACATTTATTATAATTAAATGTTTTGATTAATATTCTTGGTTTAGAGAACGGACCTTATCGCCTAAAATTCGTATATTACTGATAATTAACTAATAAAACTGATAAATGTTATTATACAGCTAATTCGACATGCGTTGAACATAGCTATGTATAAAGAAACTTGTCTGGTAGCAAATAGCTATTGTCACCAGACGGGACCATTGTTTTCTATTGTTCAGATAGAAGCTACTAAGCTTATAATGCATCTCATCACAGTCACTTCTCACGTTCTTGCATTGAACAGTTATTACGTAACGTCAGCAAAATAGATTCAGAAACAATTCTTTTAAGAAATTTAGCAAATTAGTATCTATTACAAACTTATACTTTTTTGACGACTTTATATATAAGTGAGGAAATAAAACCAAAGCATTTGAATTAATTATTTGTTTAATTGTTCCCTCCCTATTAAGAATAAGGTTTTACTTGAAAATTGGAAATGTAAAATGTAATTGAGTTAGGTTACTGTGGCTCTTCTACTGTTATGTATTGGATTTTTAAATTATTATAAATATATTTGCGTTACATAAAATCCGATCGGCTCCATCGTTATAATTCAAATCATACTCATAAAAATAATTCTCATAATTAAAAAACAAAACGCGTTTTGCCCTTAGTAATAATAATAGCCAAGGTATGAAACTCTGTCCTTATTAGGTAGTGTTTGTAAATAAAACTTGTCAGATCCTGGCAGTGTTGGCCTTTCAAATAAAACCTTTAGAACATTAAGTAGGAATAAGCAAGAAAGCTATTGTTATTTTTAAGTTCGTCCAACTTAGTACTCTTTAATAATGTAAAAATACTTTAAAGACAAACACCAGGTAGGTACTTATTGTGTCAGTTGTATTAATAATAAAGCCAAGTTATTATATTGCTCAATGAATAGAAGGTACAACATCCGTAGGTAGAATCTTGATGATAATAAGTACATGCACAATAGGTGTGGTTTCTATGAGTCAACGTGATTTTATTCGTTATAAGTATTATTATACACTTTCCTTATCAATAATGTCCTCGATTATATGCTAAGAATAAGTTGTAATCAAGAAAGAGAAGGAAATACCGTTCGCTACTCGCGTAGATATGAATCGATAAAACTGAATGGTAAAATATTTTAACGTAAAGTGACGTCACCAGTCACCACCCGTGACAGGTAGCTCAAATTCTATATTCAGAGAAAAGAACAATAGGTTATAGAACAAAGGGACGGCTCACGCGGGCACGTTGCTCAGCGCTTGCACACAGGCACACAGGTAAGAAAGCCGTTTTTACCTTTCGTATACTGCGCCGACGCCACCGCGAACGACACCAACAACGCGGCGAGCAAGCCCCTCTCTGCCCCGCGTCCAGGCATTTTTCCTAACTTTTATTACAATTTTTAGCACGTCACTACAGTAAAAAACTGGCCACAGACTTTAAGCACGCACTCACAAGTCCTTTATTTACACATAACACGCACACTATCACAGAATTCAAACGCACATCCATTTGAAAAATGTTCGTTTATCCAATAAAGGTAACCGCTTCGCGCGAGTCGTGGGACGAAGCATGCAGGTAAAACGAGTAAGCCTATTAAGTTACGATAACTTAAAACTACTTATTTAGGTCGTCCGTCGTCGCTTATACACTAGACGGCACGATTATCGCGATAGTTCTTCTAAAGTTTTTATTTGAAAACTTTACATAGTTTCGTAAATAAATTTCGAAGTTGAGAGCGGTGATGGGCGCGTACGATACGTCCACCCGGCGCATCGTTCGCGACAGACTGAACCGGCGTGAAGTGTGCAGACAATCAACAAGTTGAGACCGCGCGAGGCAGACCGTTGATTCCGGAGCATGCGCCTTCTGCGTCTATCTTCACACTCGACTAGACAGCAAACGTTGACTTAGCTACTACATCGAATAAAACTTGGAACCGGCTTTTTTCGCGCAAAAACAAGAAGTCATGATCTCTGGAGTGCGCGTTGGATGCTATTCCTGTAGCTTATTCAATTTATCCAGGTTTATTACTACACGGTCAAACTAATACTATGTAGGTAGGTAATAGTAAGAGGTATAATAAATATTATAAGCGCCGATATTAGACCTTCCAAATATTAGTTTTTTGCATAAATAATTATAAATTAATTGTTAGTTTAAAATATTTGAATATTTGAATACGATATAACAATATCTATCAATTCAACGAACTTTAAATTTCCTGTTTGGTTGTTTTGATGTGATCATTCATTATCTAGTAGATACCTCGTTTTGTTACTTCGCTTATCCAGCTAGGTATAATAGTTATTAAGCTTTAGATACTAAAAGATTTACTTCAATTAAAAATTTTTAACTGAATTAATTAAAACTATTGTTGAATTATGCTTCAATATTATATGTATTTCATAAACGCCTTCGTTTTATTAGAAAAAATGTAGGTATAACAATCTCGTTGTAGGATGCTAAAGAAAAATAAATCCTTATGGATTTATATATCCTTACGATATATGAAAATTATAAACATTATTATTTTTATGGACAAAGCGTATTACTTACTATAAAAGTCTTCTTATATTATTGTACAATAAAAAGATATCTAGAATAAAATTGATTTAGCATGAAATTATGGACGTGGTTTCATGTTATATGTAATAACTAATATAAAAAATATAAATATATTTTTAGTTTTTACACTTGGAAGTTGGAAGTCGATCCATAGGTACTTTACGAATTGTCAAAATTCCTTGTGGTATTTCTTCTTTATTTGTTGTTAAACAGCGCCATCTAGTTTTAAATTAAGAATAAGTATTATTTATAGCACCAATTAAAAATGTATTTACGAGTAATCGTAGTAACATATTATATATATTAATAATGCATTTATACATTTTATGTCATAGAAATGATAGGATTAGATAAAATATTTCAACAGCTCATGCGCATTTGTCAAATTTAAAGTTCGAATCTATGTTTACAATAATCCATAGTATCGTAAGCTCTTTATAATATCCACCAACGCCACTAGATGGCATGCATTACAATAATATATAATGACATTATAACAGCTTTTATTATTAAAGAAATGTTTTATAAATGAATATATATAATTCACTGAATTTTATTTAATGTGGCTATCTTCAATTAGGTATTTAAAGATAAAAACTAAAATTACTTTCTATTTAATGTAATTATTTGTATGTAAGTAGTTATTACAAATAAATTAACTATTCAAACTGAAATCTCGCGTTAAAACTAGAAACATTACATACATTTAAATATAATATATAGAGTTTAAACTTTATCCAAAATAGTAAGAGATTAAAAACATCCATAATAAACCGAGCCGCATAAAATTTTGCCAAAACTAAAATTATAAAGCTAGCTATGTAAATATTTTACATTAGCTTGTAACATCAGAGCATTGCATATGGAAATGCTCTCTGTCATATTTTAGACTCGCTACGAATGTCCCCGACTGTTTTAAATATAAAATAGCTGGCACTAGTATGTTATTATAGTGTTTAAATATACTCAACTAGCTTCTGCTTGCGACTTTGACCGCATAGAATGGTTACTTTAGATGGAATTTCTTCAAAACTGGCAAAACAAGCCCTGAAAATCTTTAATCGAGTAAATAATATATTCCTGTAGAAATCTAAATAGAATCTGTTACTAATATAGGCTGTCTGACGCTTTTTAAGTACTACTTACTTAAAGGATTTTTAAATTAATTTATTAACATTATAACACAATAAATTAAAAACTATGTTACATTTCCAATTTTCAACTATATCAAAAAATATTTAACCAAACGTTTAAATTAAAAATGTATACTTCAAACCCGTAATAACTTTAGCAAATAAAAAACAAATAACTCATGTTTTTGATCGATTAAGATTCAAAATATAAAAGGAAATCACGTTCAGAAAACTCGTACAACATATTTAAATATGTCTATTATTCAAATCCTTAATGCAAAGCTTCAAATGATAACATAAAAATGCCTTAAGCTAATGTATGCGTGCAAAAAGCTCCCCAACTCTGCCGCACATGCACAAAGCAAAAAAAGGCCACGTAAAAATACTATTTATCCATCATTCCCACCGTTTTTTCCCTTTTCTCATTTAATAACATTACTACAGTCATTAAGCCTCGTATCATAATTTAATTCTGCGAGGATTTTATAAAATTTCACTGAACTTACTAAAAGGCTGCATGCATTAGTGCGTCGTGTTTTTATTCAACATAAGCGGGAAATAGAACGAAAAATATTTCTATTTGAACATTTTTTTATGAACATACTCGTATCTTATGAGCTGCGTATCTTAGGGGTTCATTTAAGTTATTTTTCTGTTAGTGAATTCATGTATGTATCACTGTAAAATACGCACACACACACACACACACTAACACAAGATAATAAAACAAACTATAATCCAACTCCTTTTTTTCCAATATTCGTATTAATAATTATCGATACAAAACAACGATCAGCTGTGCATAGCATTTTAATTATAACTGCACGTTATTGATAAATTGAGTATGATCATCTACAGGACTATTGAAATTCCTCATTGTATCTTCAATTACCCCAAAGGTCACTAACATATGCTTAACTATATTTAATATCAAAAAACAACTCTATCTGTCTGTTTGTCGTACCTACACCGTAAGACGCTTTCCGACGACTTTTGCATGTGATATATGATTACCAAATACTGAATGTATTTGGTATTAATATAGTCCAATATAGTCCTTCAAATAATAGTACCTAAACGATATATAGGTCGTAATATTTAACGAATTTTTTTATTTCACTATAAATTAGTCATAACTAAGATTTATTTCCAGTTAAAGAGGTAGAAAGTTCCAGATCAATTTCTTTATTATAGTTTATAAGAACTAATAATCTATATAAATATGTACTATAAACTTGACCTCGCAAGCGAGTGCAGAGTAAATAGCCGGTCATCAATTCGCTACGTAATTGAACACTTAGAGAGTTTGCACTTAATTCTCACTTACTCCGGCTCAAATAAAAATACGAAAGTATGAAGCTTTTATGTATTTCAGATATCTAACGGGAATGTGTTTCCCGCCTTTTCACATTCAATGGACTCGATTTTCTTTTGTTTTGCAAAGAAAAATAGTAACTATAAATTTAAGTATTAGAATTGGATATAAAATAATTAAGTTACATATTCTATGTGGTAGTTGTTTATATCCTACATTTTGGCAATATATTTAAGATTTGATTTAATATCTAAAATGTAATTACTAAGCTTCAGAGTTTATATGCGCTATTTTTCATAGCTACAGTTTAAATTTTAAAAATCTGCTTACATAGGTCAATAAACTTTTACGAGTTATAAGCAGTCAAACAGGCCTAATGTTTGACTGCTTTTCTTTATTACCAAGAATCTTTATTACTAAGAACAAATAAATATAGAAATGGATTGTTTTCTGTTTATGTTTTTATAGATTTATGAAATCCTTTCAATGTGAATTGAGGCGAATCTCTTAACGCCGCGCCGCCTTGCCCACAATTGTCTGTACGTTTCAATTTAACGCGAATTTATTTTGTAAACACGTTGACAGGGGACAGAAGAAAATGATGTTTGTATATTAAGAAATACTGACCAATCTTACTTTCTTGTATCTTGTGTTTATTATTATTAAAACAGATTTCAATTTCCAAGCATTTTACTTCGACGAAAATAGATTTTCTTGTTTTTTTACGTATACCTACATATTTATTTTATTTTTCATAGATTGATTAAAATTATTGGTATGTATTTATGTGAAGCTTTATCTAAATGTATGGTCGTTGATCAATAATCATCATGAATAAGTATCATTGTAGCTGTTTGAAAATCTAATAGGTAAATTTCAGCATACATCTTATATATGTCAAAAAACTAATTACGCGGCAACGTGTGTTTTAAGGTGGCGTGAAAACCCCTGAGGTTTTCACGCCACAATCGAATTTTTATTAAGATTTTTCGCTGTTCCACTATTTCCGCGCGACACTCAGAACTAGAGGCCTGGTCAATGTATTCTACGGTCTCTTCAACTTGAATTGGAGGAAAATATAACAACTAAAGAGCGGACAGTAGTCGAAGGTGTCTTTCCGAGCGATAGCTTTGCTAGCTCTATTCCAATAGCCTCTGTGCGCCTATAGAAGTTTACACTTAAAAATCGATGCTTATTATACGTCCGGGTATAAAAAAACGCTGACCATAACGTGTTATGGGCGTCACGTTAATATTGTCGTAAATATGAAGTCCTTATCTCTGACTTTGGGACATAAACTTTACGAACGGTTATTAGCTGCTGGGCTGGCGTTAGTTCGCTGTTTCGCGTACGGCTAATAAATATTTCATTGTCGTATAAAATTTTTTCCCGTCCTAAGATGTATTAGTTGTTCAGCATAATACGTCTATTTATCATATGGCATCCGCCGTGACAACATAAACGTAATTTTATGTCGCAAAAAAGGTGCTGTAAGATATTTACGAAGAAATACTTTTAGGAATTTAAGATGACGTAAGGGCTTGAGGCGGACGTGGGTGTACCGAGCCTTTGAAATACAACAATAATTTCATATATTTTTGTCAAACATCAAATAGTGAAATATTCGGATCTCTAATCGATTGGCGTATTCGTACTTGGTAAAGCTGAAAAGATATTATGTCTAAGATATTACTATATATGTTGTAAAGCGGCAATAAAGCAATAATGAACCAATATTAAAGCAAAGAGATTGAGATATATAATGAAAAACAACTAAAATATAATAAGACGCTGTAAGCCGTGATAGACTTATTAGCATGCCCAAATTTTTCTCTACGCTGTTTTTTGTTTGTTTTTTCTCCAAGCACAATCACCAAGAACACACTAAAGAAGTCTTATGAAAATTAAAATACACAAATAGAAGAAATCACCCACTAAGAAATCATTCACAGTCTTACTAAGAACTAAAAACGAAATCCGTATTACATTCCCTCGTTTAGAACTCAAACATTCTTCCTCGTAATGGGTATTGTTCTATTGATTGCAAGAATAAAACAGCTATAAAACAGTCATTCATAAAAGTTCATCAGAGAGTATAATACACACACCGGCACATTTAGG
Source organism: Eurema hecabe (assembly GCA_026213755.1). Lineage (NCBI taxonomy): Eukaryota > Metazoa > Arthropoda > Insecta > Lepidoptera > Pieridae > Terias > Terias hecabe. The sequence goes on from JADANM010003353.1 coordinate 3,387,145, forward strand.
GGAACACAGTAAAAAGTGTCGTTTTCTCAATGAATTTATTTTTAATTTCTTTTTGGGCCTCCGAAACACATCACCTTGCCTTAGAATAACTAAATGAAATCATAATAAGTTAACAAATTACCCATTTTTAAAGAAATTAAACGTCAATTACGAAAATTTGTAAATGAAGGCACTAGGAGTGTGAGATTTTAAATTGATTTTTTTACAAAAGTAACTAAAAATTCTTAAAATTCATAACGAGTGTTGGCTCCACGGGGTCTTATTAGAGCTTGAATGTGTTTTTCCATACTCGCAATAAGGCCATCGATCATTGATTGAGGCAAATTGATCCACTCATCCGTTAATGCCTGTTTGAGTTCCTCAACATTCCTGGGTGCTAGATTTCGCTGTCGAAACCTTCTCCCCAGAATATCCCAGGCATGTACTATAGGGTTCATGTCTGGTGATCGCGCTGGCCAGCTCATTTGACTAATGCCAACCTCATTCAGGTAGGTATTCACGATACGAGCAGTGTGAGGGCGCGCGTTATCGTACATGAGAACGAAATCTGCGCCTATGAATGGGACAAAAGGCATGGCATATGGTTCTAAGATCTCTGTTACATATCACTGTGCAGTGAGAGATCCGTTTTCAATAAGCACCAAGTCTGTGCGAGCTCCCAAACATATGCCACCCCATACCATTACTGATCCTCCACCATATGCCACTGTTTCTCTGAAGTTCGTTTGGTTATATCGTTCTCCGCGATATCTCCACATCCTCTCCCGTCAATCCACGAAATTAACACAAAAACGGCTCTCATCGGTGAATAAAACGCGACTCCACTCACTTGTCGAATATCGGTGAGAACGGGCGAATGCTAACCTTGCCACACGATGAGCTGCCTCGAGTTTAGATGCCTTTGCTGGCACATAAGATCTTAATCCAACTTCATTAAGATGCCTCCTAACTGCTCGTTTACTAACATTAGGGTTACGGACCTCAGCCAGTTGATTTCGGGTCTGAATCGCGGTCCGTCGACGATTCCTCAAAGTTTGCGAGGTGATGAAACGGTCATCTACGGCGCCTGTAGCCCGATTTCTGCCTTGTCCTCGTCTCCGCACCTCCGATCCTGTCTCCCTGTATCGTTGAACAACGCGATGAACAACCGAAGTCGATACACCCAAAGCTCGACTTTAGTAGCGTTAGGTATACCCCTCTTCGATCATGGCTACTGCCCTAGCCACTGTAGTTACTGGTAAATCACTCATTTCGTATCGGGAATATGTACACAATTCAAAAATAAACAGTACAATGAGCCACAGTCACTATGCACAGGACCCAACAAAGTCCTTATCAGAAGCAATGCTAACGCTAAGTGTCAACAAATTCTTTAAGGACCATAAAAACAATTCTCTCACTTGTGAATGAGAAATTTTTGCTCAAGTGTAGTTCTACAGAGGATAGTAATATATAAATAATAACTACTTGTCAAAATATCGGAAGGTATTGAAAAAAATCTACTTTTTATTTGTGTTCCCCTAATTGTGCCGGTGTGTGTACATATTAATAACGATGGTGCAAGATAAAAGATAAACGAAGCAGAATTCATTGCGTCGTAAATCGAATGCTGGAACTCGGAGGAAACGTGGACTCGTCGCTTTTACGATATAATGCTCAGTTTCCTTCGAGATACTGTTTCTTTCTTAAACATACTATAATTGATTACTACGAGGAGGGGGAGGGGGTCGTGTGAACAAGAAACTTTTATAAATAAAGGAGACTACAAACAAACACACCAAGTTCGCTGATAAGTGTAGTACGCGTCACCAATCTTTAGCGCTGAACGAAACCTGCGCAGAAATTAAAAATAAGGTATCGAGGTAACGGAGCGGCGCGCGGGGCGCGTGATCGTTGGGTGCGCGAGCGTTGATTGGTTGTCCCAGTCGTTTTGTCTTTCTCGCACCAATACGTCAATTACGAGCGCGATTCTACCGATGCGCAGCTATTCTCGTCCAGCACTAAACATAAATGACGCGCACTATACTATTATTAGAATTAGAGACGCGTTCCGTAATTCGCCGGAGTACCTGCACATTACCGTAGCGTAATAAAAAACCCTTAAAGCTTTTGTTTTAGTCAATTGACTATTTATTTAACAATGTACAATCTCTTAACATCAATTGCGCCGCTTACATTATGGCGTTCGATAATTACTTTTAATCATCATCATCACAATAACTACAGCATTTGGCAATTAGAAGCGAACATTTTATGATGCTTGTTTTTAATAATACATCTACCTATATGTCTCAATTTTGAATGAAAAAAATATCTATATTTTAATACGACCCGGGCTATAACCGCCTGGCTTTTGAAGATAAGAAAAAATATGGTATATTTGAACAATAGCCGGTATGGACGAATGCCATATGCTTCTCATAATCTGGGTCATATCACGAACGTTCGTGGATTCATTTGCATACTTTGCGTTTTAAAGGTCACGAACAACCGTTTTATAATGACTTAGATTTTTTCGAAATGAAACGTTTTATCGAATATGTGTCAGGTTAAATTCTTTAATCAATATTGGTATACCTATTTTCAGACTTGGAAACAAAATTTTGAATGTCAAGACAGACAGTTGTAGAAATTTAAAATTAAAAATAAGTATTAAAACATAAAAACAAAATAAAACATAAGTAAATTGTGTGAGTAACTTTCTTTCTTTTTCTTTCTTATATTATGGCACTAGCGTCTAGCTTTTTGCCAATGTCAATGTAATAAAATGCAACGTGGTCAAGATAAAAGTCGATATGAGTCAAGTAAAATCGTCATCAAGTCGTCTTTAGTCGAGTCGATAGTGAACTTTACGAAGAACCTCGACGAATCTTGGAGCAATCGGAACGGCGCTACTATACGCTCTCGAATAAATTCTTCATTTCCTGGACACTTCTTAGTTAATTTACTGCATGAATCACTATCACAATCAAACATTTAATCACTTTATGCACCAAAAAAAGAATATTCAATCGAGATTACAAATAGATGTCGTAAGATTCCCGCCAAAACTCTGTGAGTAACTTACGTTTATAAGTTGTAAAGAAAATACAGATTAAAATTCACAATCGCTTATAGCGTCATAATTAATTTTTTAAGCCATTTTATTGACAGAAAAGCAAAACCTTCACAGTTTCTATAAAAATCAAAATATTACGGAACACTGAATATTTAATTCAAGACAAGCAAAATTATAAGCATATAAATTGTATAGTCTATATGCTTCTAATTTTGCTTCTGGATTAAAGTCCCTACAATATTCCTATACTTACATAGGACACCTTATTCAAGTCTGGCTTTACCCAGTATTTGTTCAGTTAATTCCCCAATAGAAGACCACGCTTACCCAGGCTATAATGAAGCTTTTGTGTAGCCGGTACTAATATGTTTGCGGGACAATGATTTGGACGTGTATGTGATTTATAGTTCATACGTTGTACAATGACGTCACTAGCACTTGTATACTTGACGTATGGGTCTTGGAATGGTTTCATAGTGGGCGGCTTAGGATGTCGTTATGTGTTAATAAGATATTGGTCTTGAGGAGTCAGGAGTTAGAAATAAAAACAGCAGATAAAAGTTTATTTTTTAAAGGGTGGAAAATTTGGATTTGCCATGTCCTTTTTTTTCGATTTAGAGTTTCGAATCATCATTGAGAATACTTATTCTATATGTTTTATACTTATAAAACATATAAATAGCATAAATTACCTCTTTGAATGTTATTATTGTTGAGTAAGAAGTTAAAAATCTTCTATAGATGATACATTCTAAGTACGTTTATATTAACCTGAAAATTTTATATGAAAATGTGGGCGCTGCTATTTGCTTTTATAGATTGATTGAATTGAAAACGTTTTTTCGAAAAAAATAAATTGATAAAACCGTTTGTATTCATAATTGTTTTTTATTCACCTCTGTAATAAATGAAGATTTCAATAAATATTTACAATGTCGTCTATGTGACATCATGACATGCAACCATCGCAGACAGATTAACATACAACTAAGTTCGAGATGTTTATTCTCCGGCAACTGGTATTTAAGTGTGGAACGAGTTAATTAAGGCCCAAATGACCCTCGGTTCGGAAATGGTGACATAATGGGACTTATAGTTGCTTGAAATCGTCTTAATTGCATTGCAGTACAATGGATAACATGCTATAAATATATTTAATTTTAGCCTTTTGTTCTTTGGTTTATTGTTATATTAATTAGGAACGTCAGACCAGAGATGTCTTCGTCTATATAGAATTTAAAGTAGCTTCAATTGGATCAAAATAAATGGTCAAAATAAATAATTATTCCACTAAAATATACTAATTATAATCGCTTTAAAAGAATAAGCTGAATCGAGTGCATCAAGTTGGTGAATGGAAGACTATCAACTACATTATTATTATTTCCACCTTTTCCTCTTTTTCCAAACCTTTTTGTAACTGCTTCATTCTACATTCGGCTTGTTTTAGGCTGTTTGTGTGTGTACTCCCGGTCATTTCTAGCATTACTTATTTATGTCTTTTAGCAACACGATATTATATACTTACTAACCAAAACTGCAAAAACAAAGCAAAATTATCACAATAAAAATACATACATCGCAGCTCCTTACCATCCTTATTTATCACAATGTACTCTAGCTAATTGCGCGTTAGAAAAGCAACTCCGTACAAGTTATTTGTTAACCCGTGTTCTGTAATTCTTTTCAAAGAGTTAAAGAAAAATAAGGCTCCATTTACAATAATTAGTGTCCCGCTCTCTGATTACGGCGAGTGTTTCGTCTTGTAATTATTATGTAATTAGCACCCACCGTGTTTTCCTTAATAGCTTTTAAAACGTAAAAATTAAGCTCCTTATAATTCCGCTTTTTCAAGCAAATCTAACGCAAACGGTAGAAGTAGTAAAACTTTTATATTTATATTATTAAAATAATTATTATTAAACCCTATTTACGTGTTAGTTTGTATATTTTGCTAATGGTAAGGTGTCTTGTGTACATATTTACTCCAGGTACAAGTACGAAGTAGCTTGCCCACTACAATGGCTGTTTACACTGAAGAAGGTCGTATGTAAACTTTAACAAATATTGTTTGTTCCCACTCAAAGAAAACAAATCAAACATAGCATATATTAGCTCCATTAAGCCCCTCTATCGAGTCCTGTAACTAATCTCCACTAATATTACATTATAAGGGTTTGAGTTAAGTTTTCATCTACTTATATATTGAACAATCTTTTATCAATATAAGAGTGCATTAATTGCCAATGATATATGTGAGCTTCCTAGTTCCTCCAAAGTTAAAATTTTAAATTTTTTTATACTCTACGTACAATATAGCAACAAACTCAAATTAAAAAACAATCTTATCCAACATGAATTATCCATTCTATTATTTTGCATTAGCCCGAATCAAACAATCGGATCTCAATCTAAACACGATAATTTACTCGGAGGCGCAAAATAAATTTGAGAGTCCACGACGACCAAGTTTGCGTTGTTAATGGAACAATGTGGCATGTTTCTCCCTTAAAATTATCGGGAACAAGAGAGCGCCGAATTCTCTTTGACTAACTCAAAGGAGCTACACCAGCTACGTCCACAGCCAAACGGTTTTAAGACACGACGGAGTAAGGCGACAGCTTTAAATTCGAGACCGTTATTTTTTTTTTATTTATTACACTTCGTATTAGGTACAGACAGTTAATAAAGTGAAAAATTAAGATTAACTGGCGGTCTTATCACTACTCAGTGATCTCTTCCAGGCAACCACAGATGAAAGAAAAAAATGTAATAAATTACACAGTTATATAATACGTAAACACGTACATACTATACACATATAATATATTATATAAATATATACCTAAAGACAATCGAAAGATAGATTACATAGCACTACATATTATAATAATTAAATAATGATATTAATAATACTACTAAACAAACTATATAAACTAAACAGTGTCAAAAGCGATTGAAAGATAGTGCTGATGAAGAAGATTTTTAAAAGAAGAGAAAGTAGAAGCTTTCCTTATATTTAAAGGTAAGGAGTTCCAAAAGGATACAGCAGAAACAGTGAAAGATTTGTTATAAAATTTAGTTTTGTAGGGAGGAATGCATAAAACAGATCGCTCGGAGGAACGGAACGAATAGTCTTCACAGGCTAGAAATTTGAAAAGTGTTTTCAGATACGAAGGAGACTTAGGACTAAATAAAATGCGGTACAGCAGTTGCAGACAATGAGCATTCCGGCGTAAATGAACTGGAAGCCACTTCAGTTTTCGGCGATACGTCGAGACGTGGTCGAATTTACGTAAACCAAAAACAAAACGTATGCACAGATTCTGAAGGCGTTCAAGTTTTCCTATTTGCTCAGCAGTCAGGTCCGGAAAACAGGCGTCAGCATAGTCCAAGATGGGTAAAAGGAGAGATTGGGCTAACATTGTCTTGGTTTTAATAGGCAAGAAGTTTTTGAGACGTCGTAATGAACTGTAGCTGGCATATATTTTTCGGCTTACTTCCTGAAGGTGATAATTCCAAGACAGTGTTTGGTCAATGTATACCCCTAAATTTCTGACCTCTCTGCTAAACGGAATTACAACACCATTGATTTCAACAGGCGGCAAAATTCCCCAGTCTACCTCGGAGATCATGTACGGACTACCCACAACAATGAGTTGACTTTTTGATGGATTGATAATAAGTCCGTACTCTTGACTCCATGAGGACAGAGTAGCCAACTCCTTGTTGATTAGACGTAGTGCATCGGGTAATTTGTCGAGAGAGGAATGTGTATAGATCTGCAAATCGTCAGCATACATGTGGTAGAGAGAAGTTAATTTAGAAGTCAAGGAGTTAATAAAGATTGGGAATAGGAGAGGAGACAAAACGCCACCTTGCGGGACACCAGCGGAGACAGCACACCAAGACGAGGTATCATCACCCATCACAATGCGCTGTCGACGTCCCCGCAAGTAATAACGAAACCATTCTAGCACGACTGGAGATATGTTAATCAAACGAAGCAAGCTCAGCAGTATGTCAAAGTTAACGGTATTGAATGCATTACTAAAGTCTAATAGTGTAAGTACAGTGAGCTGCTTGCTGTCCATAGCCAAATGTATGTCATCAGTTACCTTAACGAGCGCTGTAGCCGTACTATGACCAGGGCGAAATCCGGACTGAAAAGAACTAAGAATGCTATTTGTATTAAGAAAAATGCTAAGTTGATTATGAATAATCCGTTCAAAAGCTTTCGAAAGGAATGGCAAGATAGAAATTGGGCGGAAATCTGAGTATAAGTTGGGATTCGAATTTTTTGGAAGAGGAATAATTTTAGCATCTTTCCAAGCGCTTGGGAAAGTACCAGATGATATAGAGAAGTTAAAAATATGTGTAATAATGGGAGCAATGACATCAATAATAGGTATGATCATATTACGGCTCACAAGGTCACAACCAACAGCGTTCGACGGAATGGACAGGATGTTTTTCTTAACATCACAGTCAGTGACTAGTTTGAAAAAGAACGGTGGATAGTCAGGAGTTGGAAACGATGAAAGATTATTTAAAGTCTTTTGCTTTATACTGTCAGCAATCATGACAGGTGATGAAAAATAATTGTTGAGCTGATCAATATTTAAATTACAAGGGGAGTCGTTATGTTTAGGTTTGCCAACTCCTAAAGTTTTAAGAAAATTCCATACTTTAATAGGGTCGCCGTTCTCGACACATCGATAGACCGTTATTTTTCAGGAATTGATAAAACTGTTTAGAACTGCCCATAAGATTTTTTATAGATTAGAAATTAGAATACGCAAATAAGAATCATATAAAATATCTATAAAGTACATTACACTTTGAAAGAATTTTGAGAAAATATATTACGCGTATAATTATTTTAAGTATATACTTTGAATAAGGATACTTTTGACTTTGACTTTGACAATTTATTTCAAGTAATACAAACTTAAATTTCATATAAAACTTATCAATGAAAAGAGCACTACAACGGTACGTTGAAACATCGATGAATATATTATATATAGAACAATTAAAACCCAAAAAACGTATATGCAAACCAGTAATTTGCACACGATTAATCATACATTAGCCGTGCTGCCCAATGTTTGGCCAACTGATTGACATTATCAATAGCCCTGACGGTCCGACGTGGACGTGACGTCGACAATACATAAACACTACGTTACATTAAATAGACTAATATATGTTCATATATTAGTCTATAATAGCCCTAAAATAGATTTTACAAAAGATGAAACTATAATAAAATAAATGTATTGCAATTAAATAATGTATAACAAAAATAAACAGACTTCAACCTAAAAGTAAAACATTAATTTGCTTCGCCCAAATTAATACATATTTTCATAGATGTGTATATAGAAATGATTTAACATTTTTTTGTAATTTTCAAGTCGGTGCAAAGTAAATGCCATCTAAATTTTATACAATATTGATTTAACGTAACAAACAAGTTTATTGTTTTACTTGGCATTGGAATACTATATTAAAAACAATAATATTACTTTCCGAATATTTTATTTTTTTTTACAATGGACTTAGGAATCATGTGCTCCTGTCTTATACATACAGATGTGTATTGTTAGTTATAAATTACAAAATATAAAATATTTGATTATATATCAGTTTTGATAATATTAAACTTTGTTAACACTTGCAGAAATGCCTCGCGCCGGTGAACCAAAATAAATAGCAAACCGAGCGAATAATTAAATATTGATCACGACCGCAAATTTAATCCTGAAATATATTTATTTAAGCCAAGTTAAGCCCTAACATCGATAATAAAACATCGCGTTATGACAAATTGTGCAAAACTTTTGCGGTTAAAGTACGATTAATTAGTATTGTGGCGGTTTGTTACTTGTTTTTTAATTAGGTTTTACTGTTCATTTCAGCTGCATATATAACATGCTTAAATCCATACTCCATATTATAATATAAATGAGAAACTATCACTGTATCTCGATCTCGCTTTTACGCCAAAATTTCTGAACCGATTGTATTGCAATTTGGTACACAGATAGTCAAGAGCCTGAGAAAGGACAAAGGACAAACTGAAAAAGAAGGTTGTACGAACGGGTAAAATAAATCAAAGTTTATATGAAAGTCCACGCAGAAGGAGTCGCCGGCAACAGCTAGTTAATTATAATTACTTAATTCATTTTCTATATATCTATACTCTATACATACCATCCAAAAAGTATGTATTTAAAATAGTACATAAAAAGCGAAGACAGTATAACATTTTCAAGGTTAACTCAATCATTTCAGTCAGTCTCGTCTCGTGAGTCAGTTTATATTTATCAAATAGCTTGTTACAGCAAAACAAATAGTTGTTTTCCGTTACTCGAGTTAATTTTTTAGCAGCAGTCGGAAGCAAACGTAGATCCATCATTCATCACGACAAGCTTTATTTTGATGAATATTCCACATTCTTTTCATCATTAATACGGATTATTAAAGGAATTGTTTCTTTAGGGTTTTTAGTCATTTTGATTGAAATATATGTGTCTTAACCTGATATAGAATAAACTTAGATTTCATATAAGCAGTAATTATCCTCTATACATCAGCTGTTGTAATTATTTACCCTTTACCAACATACTCGTATACAAACACCAACATTAAATAAAAATAATGCCCTAAAATTCTATCTGATAATTTACAATACATTTTACCCGTTAATATGGGCTATTTATAATTAAATTTGCTATTAAAGTAAGAGCCGTTAATAATTCATTTGATACTTCTAAGCTTCTAAGGAAGCTTAAAAGAAAGGTTAACAAAGCGCCAACAGCTTATATTTTAAGTTAATTAATGCCTTCGGCCTCCAAAAGTACATTTATCTTTAATTCATCCCTTTAAATAATCAAACTCATCAACGATTTAAAACAATAAATTAAAAAGTGAGTACCTAAATGTAAAAACAAGGAAAGAATATGAAATACCATCAAAAGAAACGATTCGTAATAAAACGGTAAAACGAAAGATCAATTTAACAATGGTTAATTATATTTGATGGACACATCACGGAACGAACTTCTTTGTTCATAACCGAAATTAATTTTGTTCAACAAAGACTTGGGAATGGACTTGTCAATTAAAAAATTGTCTTTCATCCGGTTTAGTAAAAGAAAAATGATGGAGGTGTAAAACCAATGGCGTTTGGGAATGTAAAAAATATATAATAAGAGATATTATTTATATAAGTCTCTTAAATATTTAGTAAGATATAATCGTTGTATGTATAAATAAAGAATGTCGTTATTATTAGAACACACATACATACCTTATGTAAATGTATGTATATATGTGTGAATATAAAGTTAATCTGTTTGAAACTAAAATATGTAAACTTATATAAGACCAATTAGAATACATATTTATGAACTAAGTCGCGTTTGGCCGGCTACCCAACGCGACTTAGTTCACTCTGTAATAATCCTACTTCAAAATCTAATGCCCTTTTTTCTGACGGGGAGAAATCCTCTTACGGATATTTGGTTCAGAACCATCCAGGATTATTAAAAATAAAACTTCTAAATCGGATCAGCTGTCCAATAGTACGCTTACCAATACGCAACACGATTCATTTTTATATTATAACATATCAACCATAGCCTTTAACAAGACTTGCAGTAACAATTCGTAAATCGTAGCTCAGAAACCATTCGCCAACCACAACTAAAACTGCGTTCTATCCGTACGAATACGGAAGTTCACTCATGTTTACACAAGAAGGATCTATCTCAATACTAATGCGGACCTAAGCCCATTGTTTGCTGTGCATTGTTACATTTCAATAAACCTTTACAAGCGCAGCTATTGAAGATGCTACAAAAATACCGATGGATTAAAGTTTAAGCGATGCACGAACTTTCGCAATATTTTTTCGAAGCTTTATCTTCTGTTGCGATATTGGCTTTTTATATTGTGTGAATTGTGAAAAGTATTCAACATCCTGCATTAATTCGATAAATGACATCTACAAGAATGATGGAGCGTTTAAAAAAACTGTATTTGTCATCGTTAGTCACATCTTTTACTGTTAGAGGGTTAAATTTAAGATATTACCTTCCTAGATAAAATATATTTTTAACCGCTTTTCATTTAAGAAATTATTTTAAAATTGTCACCTACGCGCTATTTGCTCATAAACATTTTAATGTCAAATATTATTCCTATAATCAATTTTAGCCTTTTTATAAATAAAAACCTATTTACCCTGACGCCTACGTTTTATTCTTATTCAATTTAACAAACATCAAAGCGATTAAATTTGACACTGTTAAGTTAACAACAGCCAACTTATTTAAACACAAGTCATCCTCCAAACAGGCAATACGAAGCAAATAGAAATAAATGCAAAATAGATTCAGAAGTAGGAAATACAAGCGAAACATATTCAAATTAGTCAACGCGCGATCGACAAAGCTTCGTTGAATCCCCAATATTTAGGCCAATCACGTTTTAAAAGCAAAAATACATGATCGCAGTTACAATGGGAGTGTCATTTAATATTCTCCTAAGCGAGCCACGGAGCATAAACTACCTAAAATTCGCTACCAAAAATTCAATTCAGAAAATTTCTTTACAATTTTATGTCTAGTTTAGCTGAGCGAAAAACGTAAAGAATAAAGCCAGTAATAAAAGTTTTAGTAACTTTGGAGAATACTTGAAAATTGTTAAAGTGGTTTAAACATGGTAATGTAATATTAGGCCCGTGTTTTAATACTTGAAAACTGTTTTTGTAGAGTTACTTATTACGTACATTTAAATGGGTTTTAAATAGATTATCTTAAGACTACAACAGCAACACAGGGTAACCTTCTGTGGAAGTTGAGCAAATGTAAAGTTTACCAATAAATTTACTTTTATTTTTTTTCTGTTTAAGACCTACGAGTACTAATCCTGCGGTTTTCACCGCGTAATTTTCGTTACCATGATAACACACAAATTAAATATATTCTATGTATTCTCTTATATCAAGTTAAATTTCAGCCTATTCTGTATTTTTTACATGATAGAAAAACAAACATTCTTACCAATGTTCTTATCTATAATGATATTATAAGTAAGGCTCATGATGAATTACTCTCAGGATAACTCATATAAACGGATTACTTAAGAGACGGCTTTAAAAATATGTTACGTTTAAAATATTGTTTTATTCATTTGCATACATTTTTCACGGTAAAAAGCGGGGAGATTATACACGCTTCCGATACTAAATCATGAACAAATTGCCCATCTTTTAAGGAATCTTAAGACGGAAAAATTGATGCTGAGAGAATCTTTTGAGCCAACAGTATTCCAGCTCCAATAGTTATTAAAATTATAGTTCAGACAGTATAATAACTAAGACTTATTTCTTATTACTAATACTTTCTGCAACGTTGCTTACTTTGACATTTTTCTAGTTCTTAAAGCGCATCTAAAGGTGGTCAAAAACCCGACTATGGTGGTGGGAAGTTCATTTAATAAAATATTTTTAAAAGGCTTTCTTCGAACACATCGTTAAAGCAACAAAGCTCTTACGAAAATTTTTTAAAAAAGAGCATTGCTTATTTAGCTTTTATTTAACTGTTTGTATGCCAAATATTAAGTTATGCGAGTAAATTCTAATACATTTCTATAACTTACCTAACTAACAAACAAAATCGCGAATAGACAACGAACATAAGTTGAGGCTTCAGTACATAGTATAAAACAAAGTCACTCTCTTCTGTGTGTCTATGAATGCTTAAAACTACGCTGCCGATTTTAATGCAGTTTTTTACCCTTTTAGTGAGATTTAAGAAGTCAAAGTCAAAAGTATCTTTATTCAATTAGGCTACATAAAGTAACACTTTTGAATCGTCATGGTATTACAAAACATTTACCACCGGTTCGGAAGGCAGTTTCTAGTTTCTACAGAGAAGAACCGGCAAGAGGTAGGTTTATGTGTAGAATACACGATAAATGCGCGTAAAACCGCGTGGAGCGGCTATTATAACTACTGAAACAATAATGTAAGAATAATACACAGTTACCATGTAATATTAAATCATACCTTATTACGGCACGTTGTATATTTGTTTCTTACGAAGTATAAACTTTTTCGCCGTCTGTTCGAGTATATTTACAATTCTAATAAGTATTGTTGCTTGTGGAACAAAATGTTCTATTTTACAATGGGATTTCTTGAGCGACGGTTATTTTACAACCCGAGATGTATTTTTATTTTAAAAGCAAGTACGTAATATTGTGTTATATATTTATTTGGGGTACATACTAAGGCTTTATTATCTTACAAGTTACTTCATGTTGTTTATAATCTTATATGTATCTAGCCTTAGCACAAGGTTTACCGGCGTAATTTCCAGTTCCGTGGTCAGTACCGGGATAAAAGAATGCTATGTGAAGAGAATCCTATGTAAGAATCCTATCCTATGTTTTGTTGCAAAAGTGTATAAAAAGATCTCTTATAAAATCAATCACAAAACAAGTCATAATTATAAACATAAATCGTATGACAACTATTGCCCTACACCGAAGTCATAGAAACGATAATAGCCTGAACTAATTTAATGCCAATAGCAGAAGTCGAAATAAATTGAAAATGATTTCCAGTCCCGTAGAAAATTCGAAGATGTATTTGTCCGATAGCTCATAAAACTTGACTTAGAGCACTAGTCGGCCCCTTCAGAAATATTGCCATCAGTTTATTGAAAATCTCAGTTATATGCACTCGTGCCCGTATTTGGGGAGCACTCGAGCCGGTCATATGAAGCCGTCAAGGAAATTGAAGACAATTCGTTGCATTTGGCTATTAATGGTTTGCTGTTGATGTATGCTTGGGGTCAGTGTGAAGATTAATGTATTATTCTATTGCGTTGTTCTAGTTATACATGTATTTATTTTTGTACCTTATCACCTTTCGGTAAAAGTATAATATATTTGATCAAGTTATATGATAGAGAGGTTTTTCCATTTGGATTTTCATGCACAAATTGTATATGTAGTATGTACCTTTGTCGCATAGATTGAATTAGACGCAAGTATAATTTAACCATATTTACGTTAAAGTTATATTGATTGAAATCGTAAAATACGATTATCAACTACAAATGGTAAAAATATATTTGCTCTAACATGTAATTACTTTTAACACGGTATTGGTAAAAAAGGCCTAATAGACACTATAAAGCAGTTTTTGCAAATCAACTAAAGCTAGTTCTAAAACTGTTATAAACAATAAACGTCTGAAATCTACGCAACTTCTTTCCGCTCGACTGTTCCCAAAACATTTCCCTACGCGTTTTCTATGTGAGATTATCACCCACAAAGTATATAACCATATAACACGCTCCACCGCTGAATACACAGTAAATATTTATGAGAATTATCGACATCTTCCCGTTATGATTTCTTTGAATTGATATCGTTTTACATAATAATAAACGAATCCTTCCGTTTTTCCTGCGAGCGCATAATCTTGCCATATAATATGTTAGTACATACAGCCGCGTGGTTTACCATGAAGTAACAATAACTCTATTTTAGTGCGAGTACTTTGATTTCTTATTTATATACAAAGATTGACTTTTG
>JADANM010003353.1:3401921-3463368 GCA_026213755.1 Eurema hecabe
ACAGATAAGTTCAATAACACAATAGATTGCCAAAAAAGTATTGAAATTTAAATTAAGCCTAAAAGTTAACAAATAATTCATCTTCAATATGGCTTATAGGTAATTTAACAATAATATTAATTAATTGACTAATTGATTGATTCAAAGCAACGTTTTTCAACTCTTAATTAGGTATACAAAATCATCGCTTCAATTTAAAATGTACCTATGCAAGTAAAATACATTATTTTAAATAAACCCAAGGCTATGCTTAAAACATTTTAATGTAATGGCCAAAGGACTTCACGTATGTTGAATTTGTATTCCGCGCCTGCCTTAGATAAGGGATCCCATAAATTTTCATTTATTTGACTCATTCGTACGTATTGTCGTTTCATAAGTCTAGCCGCTTTAAATAAGCCATATATTTTAGTGCATAATAATTCTGTAAGGACGTATTCAAAAAGAAATATTATTTTTCTTAATGTAATTGGACTTTGAATTCACTTGATGATAAGTGATCACCTTTACTTCGCAGGAACCGTTGAAACTTTCATTTGAAGAAGTTTGATGAATACGGCTAAAAAATGCTAGAACTGAGAAGACTGAAAGAGAAATATAGCCCTCTCTCACCTCATAAAATGCATTGACATATCGGACAAGATGGCGGCTTTTTTAGGTTGGTTACGAACCGTCCTAATTAGAGCTTATGCTACATTAAAAAATCCTGGTTTATACCGGCGCAATTTGGTATATTAATTTGGTATCTAAATAATTAAATCAAAATTAACCTCGAAGTGGAATTATTGTACTGAAAATAATCATGTGTCAGAAAAACATAATTTCACCGTATTACTTGTAATTTCCTAATTATTTCGTTAATAGCAGTCTAATAACGTTTGGAGTTATTTATAGACAGGGTAAAACGTTTAAAAATATTAAGCCTATTTATCATTCTAATTTTATACGTCTAATAATAATTTATTTTTATAAGTTGAATAATTTTCTTTCCAATGTTATAGAGAATGGGTTGTAATAATATAGAAGAGGCAATATAAACAAAATAATGACGGGTTGCTCTATAGGGCTTGGAGTTTTAAATATTTATGGCATCGCTCCGTTATTTGATTCTAAATATTTACCATGGGACGGTTTTAATTAGCTTCCGCGTGACAATTATTGTTTTTTTTTATTGGACATAATTTTTATTGTTTATGGGTATGGCCCTTTTTATTGTTGTCATAGAAATATAGAACACATTTGGTAAAATTTATGAGAGTTAGAAACAATTGAATTTTTGTAAATTGGAAAGAGATTATTTAAGGCTTAAAGTTACAACTTTTTACCACAAATATATATAGATATATAATAAATATATAAAGAATATCGATTCTTCTACTTATGATTTTGGATTAAATAATAATAATAATTATATTTCTGAACTGAGTGACAGCTGTATTGTTGAACGAATTATGTGTGAAAGGAAAAAATGGAGCTATCTCTCTCTGTATTTCATGATGCCGCCATTCAAATATAAGATGACCGACGTGCTCTCTGCAGGAATAAAAAAAATTAAATCTCATTTATCTCTCTACTTAGATCCACATTTATAATACATCTATAATATAAAAATGAATCGCAAAACGTGTTGGTAAGCGCATAACTTGTTAACAGCTGAACCGTTTTAGAAAATTCTGGTTCTTAAATAAAAAAAATTGTAGGCGTATGGTACCGGGTAGGATTAGTACAGCCTGAACGAAGTCGGGATGGGCCGGCTAGTATTTTATAATACTCGACTGGCACCAAAGCGATAAAGCAATTGCTACACCAATATTTTTGTAACGAATCCATTATAAAGGCATTTCACACGACATCACTAGAGTTAGTGAATAAAACAGTTTTTCGGTACTGAAAATGGTGTTTTTCCATAAAAGCAAATCCTTTGGCCCGTCAATCAACACAGTCTGACAGGCGTCACCTTGGGAAATACAGCGAGTGCTTCACGTACTGAGCTTTGTGCTGCATTCCAATTTATTAGTGCACTCGAAACATGTTTATTTAAATTATTTAAACTTACATTTTCTAAATGCACTGCAAGAAGGAACACTTAAATCCCGAGAAATAATGTTAAACCTTGTTTAAATCTGCACACCATAAAACTTATCAATACCTTATTTCAGTAAGATATTTTTAATTGAAAATGAGTTATTTGTCAAAAATATTTCTAATAAAAATATAATATAGTACATATTGTATATTATCTCACTTGTAATTATAACTTATTTAAAATGGTTTCGGTATCTCACGAGACATACCTACTCCGGAAGGAACACGGCAATTTGTGCAGGATCAGGTCAAGTGGAATCCGAGCTATAAGGATAACTTGATCCAATATAAATGGCGTAGGACGAGAGTAATACCCTTAATACATGATGTTACGATGGAACACTTAGTGGAATGTTTTATTCTTCCCTTAAATATATCGCCAATGTCGAGTACATTGAAAGCATTTGAAAATGATAAGACTCTTCTTTGTCCAACGAAAATCACATACACATTTAAACCTGTAAGCATTCTTTTGAAAAATTGTTTTTAAAGCAAATTTATTTTTCACATTCGTTAAATAACTTTATAATAGTATTTTAAATTTAATTACAAATATAGGAACGGTTATTTTCATAGCAAATTTCGCTAGGTTTTTTCATTTCATACAATAAACACATCTTTACTTTTATTTCTTAAACTGACGCTTGCTCGTCCAAACTATATATAAAGTATTATTGTGGCTAATAGTAAACTAAATTATTTTGTAACATACAATTATTAAGATACGCATAGATACGACAAGCAATACTAACGATCTAGTTCCATAATAGCTCTTACAATAAAATTACTCAGCAGCACAGAAGTAATAAATTTTCATTCAATATATTTTTCTGTAAAAAATATGTTTCTACATTTCATAACGAGCCAATCGTTGTTAGAGAATTAAAATAATAATATGACATAATGATCTCTGCGAATGCATTTCCTACAATCGACGAGGGTGCTTATGTCGGTTCGAGAAGTGCAGCTTATTTGAGAGCTGAATTTTTTATTATTTATTTGAATACTTGTAGCTAGCTCCTTGTGAGATGGTTTGATTGTTACTCTTGGTTCGATCAAAAGGATTATATAAGAAGGTTGATGTGTATTTTTTGCAGTGATCTGGTATTGTTAGTTTTGCTTGTCTTTGTTTTGGTGTACTGGTAAGTTACCGACAGTTTTATATAGGAAAAATATGTATCTCAAGAGCGTTAGCTTATATAGCATTATGGCATTATGGTAATGGTTTGGCTGTTGGTTCTGGGTTGAACCGGGAATATTAAATTAAAATGAATGAAGGTTTTTAAAAATCCATTCCGTTCATATTTTAATTTTATTAACGCATATATAAGATAGCGATAGGCCTAAACACATAGCTAATTTACCATCAGCCACTTCGTATAGCGACTAGCGTAAGCGAGTGGTTCAAGCGCAGCACCACGTCAGTTCATCATTGGCCGGAATGTATCTGCATAGTACGGAATAATTCACTTGCAAATGGTCGATTAGCGTTTGACGCGTTCTCCCGTGACCCGGTATTAGCTATTCAATTATATATACCATTCGAGTGCTCTTAAGTGTTCGGCTTTCTTAAGTGGATGCGACTTGCATATATTATGACGGGGAAGGTTAATTTGGCAGATACAGGGCAGTAGAAGTGTACGAGTATGTATGGGTACATTTATATGTTTAAGTCAAGGGAAGACTTTTGTTTTGATAAGAGCATTTCTCTGTTATTCTAAATTTAGATTTGGAAAAATTGTTAGTGTTAATGACATCGAAAGCTTATCGTTATTTTATAGAAAGATATTTGTAAAATTTATTTCAAGGACTATTTTAAAGAATAGTTATTAAAATCGGTTCAGTTGCATCCAGTTGTGCACTTAACAACACATTTGGTGATTCATATCATAGTAGATATAGGTAATTACACTTGGTGAATATCATCCGTGTCTTTCATATAATATTCTTTCATTCATCAAGAGCCTATTACGCGAAAC
The DNA here is from genome assembly GCA_026213755.1 of Eurema hecabe. Classification (NCBI taxonomy): domain Eukaryota; kingdom Metazoa; phylum Arthropoda; class Insecta; order Lepidoptera; family Pieridae; genus Terias; species Terias hecabe. The sequence goes on from JADANM010003353.1 coordinate 3,405,986, forward strand.
TTTTTCAGAATCCTTTGAGCGTCACGTTCATTAGCCTTTGTGAGAGGCATGGCGTATAGACGCAGGTCAAGTTCCGTCATAATACAATTTGCATAAACTGTAAATATGCTTGCATTTTCGAGTTCTTTTTGTCGTCGTAATGCAGTTACAATGTTTTGGGGCTTTTTTGATACCGCTTGTTGTGTTTAATGTCGGTTCATTAGATAGTTCATTATTGTTACGTTGTAACTGTATGTGCAAATAGTGGTTAAAATATACTAGTAGTACTAGTACTAGTGGAAAGTATGATTTCGCTTTTCATATGTTTGTGAATATGAGCGATCTAGATGGATCTATTAAAGTTAATATTATTAAAATGTAGGTATGAGTTCAAAGTGATGTCACTCAACCTTTGTTTTATATACAACGTACAATCTGTAGTGTACTGAAGTACAATGGTAAGAGGGCATTCGACTGTCGACAGCCGTAGTGTGCGGACGTGCCTCCATAGTGATATACATGTGTCAGTGCATGCATTTTACACAATCCAAGTAATTTAATTGTCACATTGAAAACTTAAGTAATTTGTAGAATTATTTCAATCTATTTAAAAATGTTTTAACGTTCGTTTTCAGCGTCTGACTCGAACAAAATTACGTACATTTATCTGAAACCTCCCATAGTAAACAGTTTTAAAGGATTGTAGCTTGACAAAGCGTAGCTATTGCGTGAATCTCTTGATATATCGCAACAGACTGACAGCGGCGACGTATACATTTGTATTACAATCTACATGACGATATATCGTATTATGTAAATGGCCAATGAAAATATCGAGGATAATATGTCAGCGGGAATTATGATATGTGCCTCTGTCGCTGTGAGTTTTAACTCTTGTTGAAAAATGTTTGTGGAAAAACGAAATTATCTTTTTTGGGTTGAATTTAAAATTTAACTCAGGTGCCAATTGTGATTAGGTACTCTTTGATAATAATATGTTAAGAATTAAATAATAAAAGTAAATCTATCAAGTCCCAAGTTAGGCAGAAATTGTTTTATGGAACTCTTGAAATACCTAAACATGTCTATTACCTATGTATGTATATATGTATATGTATATATATGTATGTATGTATATATATACGAAGATAGAGAAGATATTTGCCAGGTCAAGTGCGGAAAGCGTTCATCGTCTTTTAAGTGGAGGCGATCGTCGTGTCTTATTTCTATAAAGCCTAAGTATTGTTTTCTACATAAACACACACACACACACACACATACACTTAGGTTCTTACAAATATTTTCAAGATCATAAATAAAATATAACAAAAAATATAATTGACTAACAATGAAGTAAAAATAAAATTGTATAAACGTTATGGAAAAAATCTAACATGCTTATTATTTAAGCCCATCATTCATTTCATAAAGCGCATATTCTTATATATTTGTTGCATAAAAGAACTACATTTATTAACTCCCACTCATCTGAAGTGCGTATCGGAGCTGTCACATAAACATTTACTTTGCTCTATACATTTTAATGTTGCTTGATTCGCTACAACACGTAACAGATGCGGGTCCAACCGCAATCGAACTTACTCTGCATATGCAAATATACGTTTTATTTTACTGAAAACTGGTCTACATGAAATGAGCGGGGCTTGGAGACCACTGCTACCGTTGATATATACAATGGGTAAGCTATAGTTTTTAAATTGTAATTTAATAGTGATAGATAAAATTAATATAAAGAATATTAATATATAGAGATATATTTATTTAGATTTGTTTAACAAGAGTATATAAGAGTACTAGCTGAGTCCCGCGGTTTTACCCGCGTAGTTCCCGTTCCCGGGGCAATACCGGGATGTAAGCTATCCTATCTCTTAAGTTGGATCAAACTGCACATGGTGTGCGAATTTTGTTATAATCGGTTAAGTGGTTTAGGAGTCCATTGAGGTCAAACATTGTGACACGAGATTTATATATAATAAGATACCTATACTCTTGTTAAACAAAAATATTTTTGTTATGTCCCTGCTGTGCCCCGCGGTTATAAAACCTCATAAAATTGGATTCCCTGGTTTCAATAGTTATTCTGTTAATTTATTTAAATAGTTATTAACCTAACATTATTTTCTTATCATTTGGTATATATACAATTTCAAGCATTACGTATTTGTTTTATATCAATGTACATAAACCTTTATGAAATCGTTTAAACGATACACATGCCTAATGATTTTATAGCTGCCATCTACCTCAGAACAGAAGTCCAAAATACAATCGTTCATTGCTTTTGTTTAAATAATGTACAACACACTTCTTCGTTCTTAACGAAGTTCTTTCTTTTAATTATTAGATTTGATTGTTTTTTCAATAAATTTGAAATACGTTTGCTTGCAAACCTAACCTATTCAAGAGGGAATAATAATACGAGCTGAAAACAAATTAAATAAAATGTCTTCTCAGAAGCGCCTAGTTAAATAAATAAAATAAATATTTCAGGACATCTACACACGACATTGTACATAGCGCCATTTAGTGCCAACTCCCAAGCTAAGCAGAACTTGTGTTATGACAATTAAGTAACGAAATAAATTACATATACATACTTTTCTTTTGTAAATACATACATACAATAGCAACACCCAGACCCCTAAAAATACAAATTTAAATTACAATTAATAATTACATTATCTGAACTCTATATTTTTTTCGAAACGTGTAGCAATCTTTAAACAGTGGAAAACAGGACTATGCAGTCAGCTCAGCGGGTCTGTGATTAATACTGCCCTTGTTAAACGCGGACGCTGTATATAATTCATAGCAATGAAACATTTAAACGATCGATGCTATTGGTCAAATTACACTCATAATGTTGCCAAAATACGACATTTTAAATCGCCACTCGTGTAAAGCTCTTACGATACGTTTAATTAATCGTTCGAGATTGAGCTAATTATTGAAATTATTTATGTTTTTTTATTGGATACGTTTATCTGTACGAGTATGATGAAAAAAACTAAAAATCAACATTGTTCTACGGCGCCCGTTAAGAAGATCTTGTTAAAATTAGAAAAATGTTCATATTCAGTGTGTATGTTACTGTTTCATGCAAAAATAACTGAATGGATTTGGGTAAAATTTTGTATGCAGGTGAAAAAATTCTTGTACTTTTTTAAAAGATGGTAAAAATGGAGTGGGCCAGTACTCCGGGGGGTAGTACCACCTCATTTATACACTAGCTTAAAATAGTGGCATCTCTTTTGAGATGTTTCCCAACTGTCCATAGGTGCGAGTAGTCACTCACCATCACATCACATAAAACACTATATTATCCCGTAAAAGACATAAAATATTATATATTTAATGAAATTACACGTATAGCAAAAATGTATACCCCAGACTCATTAACTGCCTAGTTACGATAGCGCAAATATTTATTGAAGCCGGTAATTACAAGGCAGGTGTTATTCTATTCCCTGTGGACACAGTTCATTTGATGATGAGCTCGGTGTGGCTAATATCAATCGGCTCTCCCGCGGGCAAACACCAATACACTTGATTACAGCATCATTACTCATTAGTGACTGCGGACTGGCTTATGCTGACATTGACCAACTGCTCAGAGATTGGTAAATACTTTAATAACAGAATATCAAGTACTAGCGACCCACCCAGGCTTCGCTCGCATAAATTATGCATACATATTGATCTTCCTCTTGAATCTCTTTCTATTATAAAAACCGCATTTGATACGGTTGCGTAGTTATAAAGATATAAGCATACATAGGGATATAGTGACAGAAAGTGACAATGTTTTATACTATGTAGTGATTGAATGTAAAATTACAAAAATAATTTTGAAAAACTTAAAATAAATAAATAATAATAAACCCAAATTAACTTGATAAAATTTAAGATTAGTAGCCTTATTATCTTGTAGCCTTATCGACTTACGACACTTATACTTAATAAATTTACCTCTCAGTACATCTGTCATTTACATATAAAAATAAGTTTAATGCGGCTGCATTAGCGAAAAATTATAGTATATTTCTACTAGCTGTTGCCCGCGACTCCATCCGCGTGGACTTTCATATAAACTTTGATCCCCCCACCCCCCCTTATAACCCTGTTTTATAGTTAAAAAGTGGCCTATGTTTTAGACCGTACCTGTTTACCAAATTTCATTACAATCGGTTCAGCGGTTTGGCCGTGAAAGCGTAAAATCATAAAAAGTATATTAACCCCACGCGCAACCTTTTGAAGGTTGTTTTAAAAAAATAGTAGCCTGTGTCCTTCCCTTCTCTGTACCAAATTTCGTTCGTAGTTTTAGCGTGGTGCAAAGACAGACAGACATACAGATATAGTTACTTTCGCATTTATAATATTAGTATGGATTTCATTCAATAAAACAGAAATCAAAAACATTTCACTTATTTCGAAACATAATTTAGTTTTATTTTCCAGATCATTCGATCGCACAACAACCACTAATGCAGTTTCTAAACTCCTTCATTAAAAGTTGCTTATAACTTTCCGATCTGAAAACTGATCGTAAAGAAACGGAAAGTAGTAATTTGATACCGTGCAACATCGTTCTGGCAACACTATAAATCGTATCTTGTATCTAGTTTGTAAAATATAAACCGACTTCAAACTAAAAAGCAAAAAATAAATTTGCTTCCCACAAAGTAATACGCATTTTCATTTAGAATTTAGAAATGATTTAATAGCTATTTCATAATTTAGAAGTCGGTACCAAGTAAATGCTACAACAATCTATAGAATATCGATTTAACAAAACAAACACTAACTGTTTTATTTGGCACCGACTTTTAAATTTTTAAAATTAACTGACGATAATATCGGTGACCTTACATAAAAAATTTTATACATACAGACGAATTGAGAACCTCTTCCTTTTTTGAAGTCGGTTAAAAATATCCCACTTTATCTAGTAAAATGTATTTATATTTATTTACCGTATTGAAAAATTAAGCATTTAAATTCCACTGTCTTTCTGGATTTGTAACGTCAAACCTTTTGATTTGAACCGATTTTGATGATTCTTTTATCAATTGAAAGCGAGTGCTTCCCGTGTGGATTCTTTGTTGTAAAATGTTTATTGTACATTAAAATAAATAATATATATATAATATATTTTCAGGACATTTATACACAGCGCCATCTAGTTCCAAGCTAAGCCGAAGCTTGTGTTATGGCGACTAGATAACGGAATAAATTACATAAACATACTTTTCTTTTGTAAATACATACATACAATACATGACAACACCTAGACCCCAGAAAAATACAAATGTAAGTTACAAATATATTTTTCCGGAGTGGGAATCGAACGCACGACCCTACGCGCAGAAAGCAGTTGTGTTACCACTGCGCGAAGCGGTCGTCAAATCGTCGTCGTTTCGTCGTTCATCAGGTCGTCAAAAATAAATGTTTTCTCAAGATTTTACTTTTCAATTGTTATTTACCGAATAGGAGATTTAATCACATGAGTTTGTTCCTTTAAACTATCTGACGAATATATTTGTTGCTTAACAATAAGTAGCTTTTGGTAAAATTAGTCCAAGCTAACCAAACATTATGCGAATGAAACTGCAGTACAACACTAGTTAAATAAAATATTACAGCCATCGTAATTATTATGGTGCTGTTAAAAACTTTTCTTTTATGGTTATTTCACTTTTAGCTTTTTATTGAGCGACATAAAGAGGAAGACAATTAAAAGTTACGAATATAATGAACAATGAAATTTTCACTTAAAAATTAAAACTCAATTTTTGTTGCAAATAAATAAATATTCATAGAATAATAACACCTAGGACATTTCAATCATTTCATTTCATTTTCAATCATTTCATTCATTCACCTAGAACCGTAGTATGAGCACGCAAAGTAAAAACATTTTAAAGTAGACAATTTTGTCTACTTACATAGATCGTTGCCGCACGGGCTTAGCTCTACATATATTTACTATCTTTAACATTAGGCAATCTAACTTTAACACTAAATATAATAAATGAGTTAACAATTAACATATATCAATACTATCACAAAAGTCTAATACTTTCAGAACGCGGCTTCTGACGTGTTAAAGGAAACAAATAAAAAGATCCCAGCACATCCATCATAGACATAAAAAATATAACAGATATATAGGCAATAAAAATAAATTGCGCCAAATATATATTATCGTGAGCGAAATTGCGTTACGACAGAACAAGGGAAGAAAATTGAGAGAATTTCAAGCCGCACTTCAGGGTTTTGTTGCGAATCATGAATTTATTGGTAAAAGCTGATATTATCGGTAATAGTAAATCAAATGTCGAGACACGACGTTGAAAATGAACTGTTGACAGCCATACTTGAGATTTTGTCTTTCTATAGGTAATATGTGTTGCTACGTGCATTACTTGTGGACAGCTCAACCGATTTCTATTGTCTTTTTAGAATGTTTCTTTGATTAAGAAAATATCGGTTTCTCGTTTATACAATTAAAACAGCAGGCATTGTTATTAAAACTGTCTTTTTTTATTTTAAAAATATTACACAACCACTTTGTCAGCGTAGGTCTTGGTTTGAAAAAATCCTAAACAAACTCATTTATTCAAATACGGATATTTAGTAAACTTCAATAAGATCATTATAACAGGAGCGGGCGAGTTAATTATTTAAAAAAATACATCAAAATAAAAAATAACAAGTCTTATATTTTTCTAAATATACATATTAAACAATAACATCAACAATACCAGACCATTATAATTACCCCTTAAGTGAAAGTCAGAGCCTTCGGAAAATGCCATTTAATACGTCCTATTTATATTACTAATACCAGATAAATCAACACTAAGTGATAAATAAATTACAATAAAGGTTATTTATCGACGACTAAGGGATCTAAGATTGTTTCAACTGAAACAAAAACATGTTGAATTTTCACTTAATATAAATTGTGTTCAAAAGAGAGAGGAGTATCGCTAACAAAAGGATAATAATGTACATATTTAAAGGAATCTTAAATGAATGACCTCCATCAAGTAGATTCGGAGGGCTAATTGTTTTTTCCTGAATTAATTTACGAAGATTCTCCGAGTTTCGTTTATTTTGTAAATTGAGTTAGTTCTATGTTATTTTTATCGTAGCCTTAAATTACTTGTACTGAAAGATTCAAAAATATATTTAATTCACCAGCTGTAGTCAATAAAAAACCAAAAAGGTCGTAATCTTCACTACAAATATTAATATTATATACATCAGTAAAAATGTTTGTAATCCGACGTATTGCTATGAAACACTGAAAAGCATCTATTAGTGTAAAATTGACATAAAAATTTAAAACCTTAACAAAGACCGTACCAAGTGACCTGCCACTATATTCATATTATTTCACATTTCCAGCGCAAAACGTAACAATTAATCAAATTTAACCAATTTAACACTCCATTTAGTCATTAAACGAAAGCGTTATCTCGTTTTTAGCGCCATAAGCCACATGCAATTAATATTATTACATTCATAGGGGCGTATTATAGTGGGTACAGCGAGTGCTCAGTCTTTGTTAGTTAATTTTCTGTGTAATATGCAAACAAAAGCCACACGTTACAAAGCTGTTAAATGCGTCTTAAATTAGATTAGTGTTTGCAACAAAAGTGGCGGGTACGCGAAGGTTGCCCGTATCACACATTCTGCACATTTTGGGCTCTTTAATTATATTGCTGTTATGGTTAAACTGGCTATATATAAGAATGTAATTAAAAATAGTTTATAGATACAAGTAGACGGTTAAATAATTCCTAAAAACAATATCTTTGTACATAAAAACAGCGATATTAACTATGCCACCGATATTATAAACGTGTTCACCTTTGAGTGATTAAATATTAATATAAATATTTTTATAGCACCTAAATTTATCCTTAAACTTTATTTTAGGTTTATCCCGCTTATACGAAGGGGACAGAAAATACATGAGTGGTGCAAAGGGTGCCAGAATAATTATATATTTTAAAATAAGGATGTAATAACTATAATTTTACATATAATCATTATTACTTACAACACGACGTGTTAACTCTTATAAATATCCCGTCACACATCCACTACAGCGAATAAAACTTACATTAAAATATATGACAGCATAAAACGTGTCACATGATATTAATTCTCATTCACAGTAAATCTGGGTGGTTTCAATAAATCACTGTTGGCGGTGGAATCGCTCTGCGTTTACATAAGACTGCTATAAAAATGCCAGCGTCCATGAAAGAGGCTAAATTTTCATAGCACGTGAAACTTGGTGCAGTCACGTACGATACCAGTGAAATGGCCTGCACTGTATGCACTGTACTGGCGAATAACTCCTTGTTGAGGCGAAATAATCATAATATATTGTAATTATAATTTAAAAAAAACAACAAGTCTTATCGATAAAATCAATCAAATTTAATAAACTATTTAATTAAAAATGGTGTTTATTACTTTTTTAAAGATAACAGTCAAAGTCCATAGAAAACTAAAACTCTGAAATATCGCAAGTGACTTTGCTATACCTTCTTATAGCTAAATAATTTAAGCATACTGTATGTACAAATGTATGCTAATAATATTTTTCCGAACATTATCTTATGTAGTACTTATTTGAATTTCGTTCAACCGTTACTACCATGTATCGCGCGTTCATACACATACCACAACAGAGCTTTAACGTGGTATAATATTTGGTAATAATTTATAGTGACTAAGGCTGTTAAGAAGGATTGAGTTTCGCTCAATAATGAGGTTATGCGACCTCTGCTGCTAACTAACTTACTGCCTACTTGATGATTACATCATGTACCTAGTACACTTAGTATTAGAGAGACATAGTATATGTGACATTTTGTTGTATAATATATAAAGATTTATTTGTTTTAATGCGGTATAATTAAGTTGATTATATGTTTGTAAAATATACTCGACTGTAAAGAATGGACTATAAGTTTGAAAAAATAGGGCTTGTAATCAGTGTATATTATAAATTAATAATATACGCACTCCGCTATTCCTTATAGTAAAATCATAGTCAATGATCAATAATCGCTAACTTTGTTAGATTTACATAATTAGGAAGCCAGGTGTAAACAAACTAACCAATATAAGCTAAACGTCTCGTTTTCTATATTCACTCATACTTCACTACAAAACAATACTAAATCATCTTAGAGTAAAATTTTCTAAAAAAAGTCATCGTGAAGGAGGACCGATTCATTCAAAAAATAAAATAATATAGTGTTAAAACGTTTGTTGACGTTAACGTTGTCTTAATTTGAATATTTAAAGTTCGTTCTGTTTCTCTCAACATTCGAAATAAATAGGGATAACAAAGATAGAAAATAAATACAAAGCAAGCGATAATAAAAATATATAAAATTATTAACAACTCTGTATCCTTTATCCAAGATTCTTTTATAAAATGTTCATTGGACTAAATAACGTGTCGTATTGGTTTTCGAACCGTATACACATCGGTAAGGACTGATTCGCGAGAATCAACCGTTTTTCCGCATTCCATCGGCTTATATTTAATTCTTCCAATATCTTTTGTGTCCTTAACTACGTCTTTTCCAATTTCCAACCTTTTCATGAGAACATAATGGCGGATAAAATTACGCGAAAACAGATCAGCTGTTTGTTTACTCTGTTTGCTAATTTGTGTCCATTTTTTTAATAATAGGTTTAATGAAATGCATTAGTTATTTTAAGAAAATTATTTCGCATCTTACAACGTACATATATCATTAAATTTCCTATTGAGATTATATTTGAAGAAATATAGACAATACCTGGAGCGAGACATTGCAATTATAACCTTTAACTTGCACCTTATACCTTATAGGTACTTAAAATCAACAGACCTACACAATACATTTTTAGCTAAAAATACCCTGCAGCATACATAAGCATACCAAAAGTACTAAAGTGTCCGTAAAGCTAACAATAAGCAAGGAAAGAAAATAGATTTGTGTGGAATATCGTGAGTTATAGGCCCTTGTTGGTTTGCAAGCGACGGCCACTTGGTAAATGATCTATGGCACCTGCGAACGACCTGAATAATTACACTTTTTGCTAGTCTACACTATACAGTATACACACTACACATACACTACGCCGAAGATTTTCTAAAAATTTGTCTTATACTTATATAAGTTTAGCTGGAACACATCACATTAAAACGTTTCATATGAAAAGAAAATTATATGTAAAGAAAGTTTCACGGAATTTTGTATTATTTTATTGAGACTTATGATTCACCTACTGAAGTGTTAACACATTCAACATGACATATCGTCTTAACACTTAAAGATTCTATAAATAATTGTCGTGAATTACGTGAAGCACGACTTTAATTAATGGAATACTTAATTAAATTCGATATTAGGAATAAGGTATTGTAGTTAATTGTAAATATATGTTGAAAATTTTGCTATATTTAACAGCCAATTATATTGCGTAAAAAATCTTTTACATGAACTGTTAATTTACACGATGTATTTAAATCAGCTTATCTCCAATTGTATCAAGAGAGGGTATTGTGTATTTTTTTTTTATAATATAAAGAGGGGAGACGAGCTGGACGCACACCCGATGATAAGAGTTACGCCAGCCCATAGCCAATGCAGTGCTACCCGGAACTTTGCTATAAAGCCCAACTCCGGGCAGGGGTGCACTACATCGACGCTCCCCACTTTGAGTCATCAGATGTTAAGACTCATTAATACAATTATTACACTCTTTATGAGTTAAATGATATATTCTAAGCTACTGAAATGTAGGTCGATCACATGCATACCCTCGTATGTAATACGTGAGTGTAATATTACATAAATCTCTTTAATTAGCTTTAAGACGAAGGTAGCGCGGAATGGAATAATATATGCATTCCTAAGAGGTGCAGATTAAAGCTATTGCAGAATTCAAGCTATATATTAATATAACGAGAGATAACAAACATGGATCTGCATATTTTATACGTAAATTTATGGCGTTCATACTTTCTTTATTTTAATTGTATCTAAAATCATGGTCTATGAAAAGAAATGATTGGTCCTAATGGAAATTGGTCGAAATGGCAGAACAGTGGATGTTTTTCTATAAGGTATAAATATAAATGATATTTCTAATATTCGATCTAATATTAAACTATAATAGTGATATATAATAATACTATAACTATGATACCTACTGTTTTGTCCTTGCAAAAATTTGCCATAACATCATTGTTCATAAGTATATTAAAATTAATACTTTAGAAAGATCTCCTCTAAATACATAGATTTGTATGAATGAAATGAATATTTAACGTTATCCTTGAATTATCTTCAATTAAGAAGTGTGACGACGGTAAGGGGAATAATATACATATAATTATATGTTTAACAAACATTGCGTAATAGACATCCATTTTTCTTAGGCTTAAGTAAATGGGTAATAAAAGACAAACCCCTATACAAGTACCACATATATATCCAAACTTTAATGTTTACAAAGTCTTAAATCTTTATAAATCGTGTACAATAAGATTTTATCTACACGAGGTAATTGTCGCTACGATATTTCGTAGCTAAACGCTACGCAGCTACGTAGCCGAGCAAGTGTAAATTTATTTAGAGCTTTCTTTTACTGTTACAAAAGCCTTGTAGATTAGTTTCTTTGTTAAATACTGATATTATAAATAGATTTTATTATTATTATTATATCGTATAGAAGAAGGTCGCTTTCTTTTGTCAATCCTCGACGCTCAAATCTTTAAAATTTAATTGCATGTGGTTTTATTTAAAGATTCAAGAGTAAGTAAATGATACGAGAGGAATGTTTATTTGTATAATACGTGCATAATATATTCGTGCGATACTTGATAAATATAAACAGTTTTAATTCTAATTTCAAAATTAATGATCGTATATATTTAACCTAGAGCTATGTTAGTTTAAAATAGTATTCAAAATCTAGTCCACTATATTCCCAGTTCAGTATTCTGAGCGAATTAATTATAATGCTCGTTCGTTGATAAATACCGTTTGATTGACGCTCTTGTCAAATGCGTTATGAATACTTAATTAGACTTACAGTGGATGAGATAATCAAAATTAATTAATAGCAAAACGTATAATTAATAGAATTTTAGATAAGCTTCATAGCGGTATTACTAAAAATAGTTATTTCGGTAACATTATACATGTATGTGCTTAATTCGTTGAGAGATTTAGGTTAGCGAGTAATTTTGAGAATTACTTTGAAGTATATAAATATACAAAACGATATACATAGCTGAGTGAAATATGAAAAAGAAATATATAATATTGTTTTTAATTAAATTAATGTTTTCTCAAGATCATATTTCTACTTCCTTATCTTATATAAAACTTGATCGATAACATTTCTTAGGATTAAGCTCCCATTTTTTATTGAAACGTGAAAGCAATACTGGCATAGTACTTAGTTATTTTCTTACAATAAAACATATGACACAACATTTCCTTTAAGAGTCAGTTCAAAAAACACATAAATTACATTTTAATCGTATCTATTGTTTTATTCAAAGAAAATTTTATGGGTAAGCTAAATTTACTGAGTAATTGTTGATATAAATTGTTTTATGGATTTACATTATACAACAAAGCTCTCAAACCGAAGTGGAGCGAAAAACTCTTGAGTAAAATTAGGCAATCAGCGTCCTGCCGAGATTATTATTTCAAATGTTACAAGAAAGTGCCACTCTCGCTATAATGGCGGTAAGCGGTGGAAATCAAGTGCAATATTATATTGTATATTTTATACTTATAGCTCTAGAAATGAGCAGATTCATGGACGAACAAAAGTCACAGACTAAGCCCAACGGATTAGTAAGTATAAGTGGCAACGGGCAGGCCACATAACGCGCAGAGAAGATGGCCGATGAAGCTGAAAAGTGCTAGAGTGGAGACCACGGACCAGCAAACGTAGCGAAGGGCGTCCACCCACAAGGTGGACAGACGACCTTGTAAAGGTCACCGGAAGACCCTGGATGCAGGTCGCCTCCAACCGGTATGTGTAAGTCAATAGGGCTGCTGCTTAGCAGAGGACGTTTTACGGCGATTATACTTTTAGACTTTTATGTGTAATATTAATGATGTACTATAGTTGTGCGCAGTATCAACCTATTATATGCAAGACGATTTAATATTAATGAAGCATTTATGTGCGATGTAGGCGGCTCGACTGATGGTAAAAGACCACCTTTGCCCATGGACCTCATAAACCTAAGTCCCTCACAAATGCGTCTTAAAACCATTAGCTTCAAGTTTACGCTGAAAAGGTTTAATTTCTATAAATATTTCGCCTTTAAGTCACGATACGACCAAAATATGTATGTTCTTTTCAGCAATCTCTAATAGACGAATGAAGACATACAAATAATGGTTTTATTTAAGATTCAATTGTAAATAGAACGTCTTACTTATAATCTTAATAGCGGATGATTATTCTAAGTCCAAGGCTTTTGCTATCTTCAGCTGTTTTTATTTGTAAAGTTTTCGTGGGCTCCGTTTTGCTGAAACGTTATGTAAATATGTAGGAGTGGTTGCACGCCATGTTCTCTTGGAAAGAGGAAAACGTTTTTGCGATCTTTTAATTCTTAATAGAATGATAATATAAATAATACCTATAGATATATTTTGCTTATAATTGTATGTTTGGCTCCTGTAAAAAACAGATTTTGTTAGTTAAATAATTCTTAAAAAAAATATGAATATTTTTTTTATTATAATATATTCTTGCAGGCGGAGCTGACTACTACGTACCTAAATATCATGTAATATTATATAGACAACTATTGTTAAGTGTCTATAGATATGAAAATAAAGATAATTTGATGGTACTGAATTTGGACCAGCTATGTTTTATCCTCGTGTCGAATGCCAAATTACCTTTCTGTGTTTGCACAAATCGACCACGAGGCAGTTTATATCGGTTTTGCCGATATTTTTACTGAACAGTAACAATATTCAAATTACATTTCTATACTTTACAAATATTGGAATTTACGAAAGTACTTTGATTTTTTGCTTGCTATTGTTTCTGCCATTTAGGTTATGATAAACGATCGCTTATTGGCATACATGGGCAGAGCTTCACGAATGCGTTATCGGCCGATAAAATATAAACACTTATCTTATAGGACTTTATTAGTTCTGCGTCCGCATAGCAATCTCTAACACAGTTTTTTAGCAATTTCTTTTGTACAGACCAATTAAAAGCTAAACTATTTGAAATATACATTAACGTCAGAAATGTAAAGCAAAGTTATAGTCAAGGTGACGTTATCGTCGGACGATAAAGTTTAAAATCAAAATGCATGGGCAAATCTACGTGTCGGAGTGCAAGTGACGTGTCACGCCGCACGCGACGTCATTATGTCACGGCGAATCACACGAGCGCGCGCGCCGGGACGCGATTACTTATCACGTGGCTAATGGGTTAATCATGCCCATTTATTTCATATGCTTCAAGACGCAAAGGAATTAAAATAAAAACTAAATTAATTTTTATCATTACTTGTTATTTGCTGTATTTATTAAATAACTAAATAAGTTAAGAAACACTTTATTGCAAACAAAAAAAAAATAAAAAGAACTCGAAGAACGGATTTAAAATTATATGTGAGGGTTTTTCTAAGTATATGTAATTTTTCTGTTATCGTGTATACATAATACAAGCTTTGCCTAGCGTAGGACTAGATCGCTGTTAGATGCTATGTTAAAAAGCTATACTTAAAAAGCGCCCTAAACTAGAAGTAGTAAAAAATAGATATTATAAGCACTTAAGGCTTCGATAATGTTCTTGTACAATTACATAAACTTATAAATAAACGCTTCCAAAATGAAACTCGAAAACAATTCGAAGTCGCGAGAAGCACAAATCAGTGCTATAAATAAATAGTCCGCAAATATTAAGCTGCAAAGTTTCCATTTCAATTCTCACTCAAAAGGATTACTATGAATCTTGATTCTTTGTAGATACAAAAGGAAATTATTCATCAACCACGCGTAGTTTTCATAAGTTCTCTTTGATTAAACTGGTTCAAGTTAAACCAAACGTTTACTTGCTAAAGAATTTCTAAGAGCTTATTAATCGAGAAAAGGTATAAATCCTTTTCTTCGTAAATACGCGATTTGAAATTGAAATCTTTTGTTGAGAAGCTAGTACGCATTTTTTAATTAGATTTTCATTAGTTTGTAGAATATATAACCCTACATTAAACAAATATTAACTCGTGTAGGAAACTGACTCGTAAAATTCCTACAAGCCTATAATATAAAAATTCATTCATTCATTCATAAAATGTTTTAAACTTAAAATTTACCGTTAAACTCGAAACATTATTTTCCTTCCCTTTTAATTTGCAGTCCATATCCTGCAGTACAACGTAGCGTGTTTTTTAGCACTTAGCAAACTGAAAGCCTCCCGTACCTCAATCGATTCTCGAAAGTTCTGGCCAAACAATTGCGTTGCTATAGATGTATGGACGTAGCAGGAGCGAAGATGAAATAAGACCCGGTATAAAAAGCTTGACAATATTAGCTGTACAGGCTTTGTGAGTCGGACAGGCCGACATAAAGAGAGGCAGCCATTGTACTGGACTTCATGAAAACTCCGAAAAAACCCGATAAGATCCACGGAAAAACGAGCATTGCTTTGTTTTTGTACGTCATAAATGTTTTCGTTTTTACTCGCTATGAGATTAGAAGTTTTGTTTACTATTTCTTTAGACTGTTTTACTGTTGAAACCAAGTAAAATATATCATTCAATTCATTATAGAGATTTTTTTAAATATACAGACTATTATCAGGCTATTGATTAAAGTTTGTCTACTTATTTCTAAAAAGATGGCAATATGTAAACACAGTACGAAGTTTTTCAATATATTAATAGTTATTTTTTATTTAAAAACAAGTACATATATAAAAACAAAGGCCTAATCATTAAAGTCATTACAACCGCTCCACGCTCCATTAAAATTTATTTTTATTTTAAGGAATCATAATTTTTAAAACGTAAAACTTACCTGTTTTTTAATTTAAACATATTCTTTATAAATACATACAAATATTCTCATATATTCATAAACTCCTAAATAATGGTCTTGACATGTATTAAATAACGTTGAATAACTATCATACTACAAACTAAAGAGGTTGAACAATAAGTTGCTCATTAAAGGGTTCCCCGAAGACTCATAAATGAGTTTGTATCGCAACAATTTACGGCTTCGATGTAAATAGAGCTAGGCTTTGCTAGTTAATGAATTTCGAATAGCTGGAGCGTTTACATTTATATACAGGGTGCACTTAATTCCGATAACTTGGAGGGCGTCAAACATGATTCTGAAGATATCCTACTAATAATTAATTATAAATTTAAGTTTATGAAAATCTATGTATTTGTTATTCTTTCACCTAAAACGGCAGGACCGAGAGTTTATTTGGGTGATAACCTGGATTAAAAAATAGAATTCTTTATATCCCGGTATTGCCGCGAGGATGAGTAAAACCGCTGGGCACGGCAAGTATTACTATAAAATTTTCGGTTTTATAATCGTCTATTTTTTTTCTTACTCTTTCAGATCTTGTTAGTGAAATTAAATATTGTAGTGCAGAAAATAATTATTAATTATTTAGGATTAATATATTGTAACAAGATGGTGTTTGCATTAAAGATACTTACTTTGCAAATCGTGTGTTTTTATTTCTGCCCTAATAATGATATATCTTAATAATGCCCTTTTAAACAACTCTCGGCTCGCGACAAATGCACCCGCACGCATTCATCCATTGCTGGTCAGAAAAAAGGAATAAATTTAAAAACATTAATTAACCTTTATTAAATCAGCATCAGGGTCGTCATATTCACTAAGCTATGATCATCGGGTATATTGTCTACAATTTCAGTTTTCAGGATTAAGTATTAATAACACTCTGTATAATGTTCTATCAAACATAATAATATAACTACAAGACGTGAAGACGTCAAAGCATTGTTCAAATATTAAAGAAATCTTAATAAATGTTCAATAATAAACCTAATAATAAGTACAAAAATCGGTTTGAAAAAAATATATTGGTAAAAAGCGCCTTACGTAAATGTATATATTCTTTATAAATATATAAAGGTTTGAAAAAATAAGAGCAAATAAAAAAATATATTATTCATTTTTACCCCATTTCAGGAGGGGAATAGTAGATACTTTATATTAATTCTACTAAATAATTAATTGTTAGTAATTAAAAGTAAAATTTATATTATGATACTATAAAAATAAAATTAGTGGAAACATCAGACTTTATTCGGAGTACCGTTTAATTAAACTTTCTAAAATCTAGATAGTAAAGTTCTCAACATCTTGTCACCAGTCAGTTAGAAGAACAAATTATATATCCAGTTAAAAGACAGACGTTTAAAGAAATTTAGATTAAACCGACTCCACTCAGTTCTTACTAGTTAATTAAGTTACGACTTTTTATTTTCGAACGCGGTAAGTCAAGCTTCACTTTTAAGTTTAATATAAAAAGTGAAACCGTTTAGACTTTAATCAAAGCGTGCAATGTTTTTACGACACTTGAGGTTAAGTTTCAAGAGGGGGTTTATTTTAAATTTGTTTAATCGATTTTTGGACTTAAATGATAACTGTCAGGTTAAAATTTATTAACAACTAGCAGACTAATGTTGTGATTAAAATATATTGACGATTTAATTCCTTTATTTGAATTTATTATTCAATTTTGTAGGTTATTTTACTGCATCAACGGGTTGAATATTAAATTTCCTCTTTATAATATTATATAATAGAGAAGTCACTATAGAAGTATACACGATGCGATAGTGATTATATTATTACTTATGTTAAAAAGTGGTAAACATTGTAAACTTATGGTGGTCTTGGGTTCTAGATCTAATGAAAATATTTCGATAATTATTTTACACATGAATCACTTCTTGTTAGTATATATATAGCTTTTAATTGACAAAATATAGAAAACCTTACATTTTATCGGATTTCTGTTAAAAGAAACTTTAAGAAACGTTCTTATTGTTTGCTTTTGTCAAACATCTTTCTATTAAGCCTATCGTGAATATACAAAATTAACTTTTATCAAGCAATTGACATTAAGCGGAACATTCCAGCATTTTACGGATTCTAATTCCAAGCCCTGTACTTTTGATTTCATTTGAACTTTCCGTTGGAAGCAGAATTGAAATTAGAAATTTAACCGCTCCTCCACATTAAGGGAATTAAAATACAAATTAGAAACCGCTTCGTCCACGTGTGTCTCGGAGTAAATTTAACGAATCTAAATTCTTGGAAGGCTCCATGTTTTCTGTTTAATATAGTTGGAAATTTCTAGATTGTTTACACCACTGAGTTACCAGATAATTAAGGTTCACTGTAGTAGTATGGTCGACAATTTACATACAATTTCTACTATTAAGAAGTCTCTAAATTCTTATCAATATTTTTACTATGCGACGATGAAAATTAATCCCTGTATTATCTAAATTGACTTCATTTCAAAATATTTATAAATATTAAATACTTATTACTATACAGATATTACATCTCACAGCGGTATAGTTAGGCGAGCAACTGAAAGCTTGCCTAATTTTATTAATATACCTACATGTTTATAATATACATAGACCTTAAAAACAAGTAAATAAAAGACATTTTTATTTCAAATTTTAACGAAACAAAACATAAAAGGAGATTAAACGTATACTAAAACACCTTTACCCAATATTCCACCGCTTTATAAATCGAATTGAAGCTTAAGAGCTTCCCTGTTAAGTTGGAAATACTTAGGTGCAGTAATTATTGAGTCTAGGTGTTCAATTTCCTGAGAGTTCAGTCTTCTAAAGGGTAATCGGTGGAATGTCTTACAAGTCTCAGACAGTGTTTGAGGCGTGAGATAATGTACACGAATATAAGATACCTACTACACGTTTATTAAAATGTGTTGACATACATAGTTTCTTAGTAAAATTAATGCAACATGTATTCTATCGATAATGTACCGAGATATACTTAAACATGACATAAATTTAAGAAACGATTAAATATGTCTCACTGATTTATTTACATAATAATCTATCGAATACTTACGGGATAAATTAAATAGTAGTTAAAAAGTCACAATCCTTCAATATCTAGTGACATTCTTAATTATCAGTATTCTACGGCGACACAATATACTTACACTCATAAAAAAATCTCGATAATATAAAAAATATATTCTTCACATGTACCGAGAGCATAACTCCATTATTGCTAGCCCACATTTCCAGACGGTTAACAGTTATTTATGACGCGATATTACGCCACTTAGTCCAATGCAAATTATGCGCATATGTTAATTCTAATGCCAGCCACTGATACGTCAAGGAACTTCAGCTGGCAAGATATTTTTATTTTTACGAGTAAAATTTCAAAGAATTAACCTTTTTATGTGACTAATGTTTACTTAAATACTAAAATTCATCTTCTATATTAGCTTTAAGGTCGTAAAGCCAAGTTGGGTTGTATTTCCCTTCCCAACCACATTTATTCCATCCTGTAATCCCTCTTTGTTATTCCTTTTTAAGTTGTCGGCAACGTATCTATAAGACGGTGATTGTTAACTATTGACATTTTTCTCTGGAATTCAACAAACAATGAAATCTGAAACAGATTGGTTTATTAAAAAGTTAACATATTATATTAAAAGAAAAACAGCGTAACCGTAAATTGAGACGGATCAAATGTTTTACAATTTTACAATTTTTTTAAGGTTATTTTGATGCATTGCTGTTCAATGCACCACAATGTTTGTTAAAACCGACATCGTAACAATTATGGCATGAATGCGAAATGTTTCGGAATGAAACTTGAGCCTCTGGCAATAGAATTCTTCATTCATCACAGAGCCAAGTTCCGAGCAAAAGCAACTGAGTTCGATTTTAAATTATGCGCCCCGGTCGGTCGTTATTTTTACAAAGGATTTCTGATTGTGAAAATAGGCGAAAAATCGCTGCAAATAATGTCCTTATTGTTAGCACAGTTCACGTTCTCTGATTACGGAGAGTTATAGCTGAAGAACGTTTAAATCTGCTATCGATTTAAATTAATTTGAAACAGCTGCTTAAACCATTCTTAAACCTATAAGACCTATAAGATAATAATAAATAAAACAATAATAAAAATACTTAATTTTGGTATTTAAAAGGATTTTGTATGAACATATTGTGTGTATTATCCTTTTTTGGGTCCGGGCATGTTATATGACTGGTTTAAATAGATATCCCATGTTCATACTCACCTGGTATAAATTGAACTATGCAGACAAACTAGCCTATGCCGAATAGCACCTTGAATAAAGTGATTGAAAGAAAATTTTTGTTTTATTGAGGCTTACCATACACCTGTGCACTGACATTTTTCAAGAACAAATTGGCGCACCGGAAGGCATTTTACAGGCGTTTTAGTAGAATGTTCGTTTGATTGTTAAAGGGTAGAGCCTTTGAAGGTGTGTTTCAGAGTAATCGTATGGCTAAATCGATTCCAACGGGCTTGTGTTGTTGCTCCTATGGAAATTGGCTCGGAGTACTGCGTGCTATTGACACAGTAATTAACATTTCGATGCTAACTAGTTATTTTCTTGTATTCTACACTAGTGGGGTGTTGCGTATCTTTGAAATTATTGTATGGATATATAATATTGCAACTTAATTATTTAAATACGAGATCGTTTCGCTATAATTTAAGAGAACCTAACAGAATTTAAATTGGAAATGCACAGATTAATATTGCTAAATTGATTCATTAAATTGACATGAAACTAAGCAATCAGTGTAAAATTTTCGTAGAAGAATTTTGTTTTAAATTAAAAAGATTTACCATGACTAGTTTATGAGATAATTTTTTCTTTATTTTTTAGAAAATGGTTTATTTTATTGTTTTGCCTATAACTTGAAAGACCAATTGTGTATGTAATGTTTCAAAATCACATACAAAACTGAGGTACTTTTAATTGCTTCTAAAATGGGAATTTCCAACGGCTTTAATGTAGACGTTTCGTAGCGCAGATGGGTTTCGCGGGACTTTTTTCCCATTACTCCCGAACACCGGACTATGTTCTTTTGTCTTATTTAGAATGTGTTTATTTTTAATTGAACTAGAGTTTGCGATTGTGCTGGGTGAGGAAAATCTACGATGATGGAGATAATGCACTGCAAATGTCTGGAGTAATCAAATAAATTTTAATATTTGATTAAACCGTGTGGCTTTCAAAGTCAATTCAAAATCAAATATATTTTTATTCACTAAGTCTATACATATTATATACAGTACTAGCTGTCGCCCGCGACTCCGTCCGCGTGGACTTTCATATAAACTTTGTCCCCTCCCTTCCCCCTTTATACCCTTTTTTCCAGTTAAAAAGTAGCCTAAGTAGCCAATCTTTTGGGGTTTGATTTTAAAAAAAAGTAGCCTATGTCCTTCCCCAGGCTCTGGACCATGTGTGTACCAAATTTTGTTCTAATCGGTTCTATAGTTTTAGCGTGATGGAAATACAGACAGACAGATAGACAGACAGGGTTACTTTCGCATTTATAATATTAGTATGGATAGTATGGATTTATGTAATAAAAAATCATAACTATATTACCAATCAATAATATTAAGCTACTGCTTCTGTGAGCACTTTCTACAGAGAATGATTATATCAAGAAACTGATAGTAACACTATAAAAAGGTACAAAAAGTAATTAATGTACATTCATATTTAAGAAGGATCACTGCCCTGTGAATTGACGACAAAATTCCAAGGAATTTTGTCTTCAATAAATTCTGTTACAGTTTTCTAGCTGGTGCGATAGAAGTTAAAGTTGTATATTTATTGGAAAATGCGAAAATGCTTGTAATAATATTAAAAAAATATTAACCGCGCAAATTATTGTAATAATTCTGCAATTAATATCTGTTTACATATCTTATAATAATGCATATTATGTCTTCACTAAATGAGTATAGTTGTAATAATTATAATGTTTCTATAATTGATAAATTATTGCTAAATATTGTATCTGTGGCAAATGTCATGATTTGAATGTTTTGTCTCGCTCACTCACTTGGCACCGCGGTTTTTGAAGAAAAAGCGGGAGCGTCATTCTAAAAACAGAAAATGATTGTATTGTATATGATAAATGTGCTAAATAAATATAATAGTTAATGTTCTGTCGTGTCAAAGAAAAGTGATTGTATTCTATAAGATAAATGTGTTAAATAAATATAGAAGTTACAGTTTTGTTGTTTTATTATGATCCTAAATCCTTATCAAAACCAGAAAACCGAAACAATTAATACAGCAATACATTTTTAAGTCCATGGAACTTTCTAGCAATAACCAAACAGTCAACAACAAACAATAAACGCAATAAGACTAGTTCCAATAAATACAGCAGAAACATTCATTTAACAGAAAACGCTTCCTGAACCTCGGAGGAAATTGAGTGTAACTCAGCCTTGCATATTTTTCGCGAACACGATTTATGAATAACAATTTTATTCATCCTTTGTTCGCACTTGTGTTACATTTAGTTTAGTACATCGCAATGCAATTCTGAATGATTTAACACTATTATAAATGTATTTACGAGACGCGGATTACTTTATTCGTTGACTTTAATTTGTATAGTCTTCGCTAGAAGGAAGCCACCATGGCTATATAGAAACACAAAAATATTTAAGGGCCTAGTAGATGCATTGTTATCCTCAGCAAACAAGTCAAAAACGATTTAAAATCAGAGATCAAACGTATTTTAGGATACATGGTATTAATGTAGGAATAATAATCACAATTAACGGCTTTCTAATTATAGATTGATTACTTCAATAGAACTTAACTAACGCTTAAACAAACGTAGCACATTTTAGATATTTACGTTTAATATGAAAAATAATGTTTTATTTTATTTCTACTAAAATACTACAAAATAACTATAACATACGATTAAAAGCCTGACCCCATTAGTTTATATAATTATATAGTTCTAATACAATCTACAACAATAATTACGCACAAAATACCCTTACGTATTCATTATGTAACCTCGAAACTTTTCCTAAGCACTTTAAAAACTGTTGGCCAACTAAAACTAGTTGTTAATTATATTACACTTAATGTTTTGGAAAATTTATAACTTTACGGATTCGACGAAACAGAGACTAACGAAACATATTATACACAAAACATGTTTTGTTTTCAACTTTGTTGAAGTTGAGCACGTGTATATCTATTTGTATCTTCCGTATCTGTCTTTTTAGGAAACTTTCATAACATTTATCGTTCAATAATTAAACACTTACAGTCTTTATTTTCAGTATATACTAGAAATTCATTGAAGAAAACACTTCTAAAAATTCTTATTAACGATACAAACTCAGGTTAGGAACCTAGAATGAATTTAAAGTAGACAGATACAATTTACACCAGAAACCCACAAGTAATATAAGAAGTCTATAGAAGAACCTTCGATACACCGACAAGATGACGCTATAGCTTGGAGCTCTGAGTTAGTGAAGACCAGACTCAAAGAGAAGATAAATAGAGATGAAGAATTATGTCATAATGACAAATAGTACTATAATCGCACTATTGATTTATCGTTGTTTAGTACGTTATTACGGGCCAGAAGGTACTTCCCTTCTGGCTCCCTTTTACAGAAAGTTAAAGGAAGTTTACAGGATTTAATTAGTTTACAGGGTGCACATACAAACCAGCATACTTTAATGTCTTTTAAAATGATAACAGCAATTACGTTGCTTATGTACAAGAAATCATTTAGTCATGTCGCAATAGAATTACTTAAATAAAAAAACCTAATATTTTTTCATATGTCAGAACTTTTTTTTCTTAAAATGAGAAATGTGTTGCGCCAAATATATATTTCTCTCAATGTTTTTAACAATACGATGAAACAAAATACGTATAGAAAGTATTAGGTTCGCTTGATTAGTTTTGTAGATTTCAAATATTTATTATATCGACCGTATCAAAGGCTTTATTTGGCGCAAATATTTAGTTTTAATATGCATATCCATGTCAATCCTATACATTTCGTTCACTTATTATTACATTTAATTCTAAATAAATTTTGTTACAAACTAAAATAATAAGAACTCACTATATAGACAAAAAATACGACTCTGTGTCTTGTAAACCACTCATACAAGATTAACACTATTCACTAACGATTTCCATGAAAAATACATATTATAATTTATGATAAAACAATAACAAGCATTAAAATAATGACCGAAAACTAGGGCACTTCCGTAATTAGAGTAACTTGCAAATATTATAAGCTCCGATGCGTTAAAATCCCAAGGGTTTGATATAATTTGAAACCATCTCATTTCGCGTCTGGTAGCTAAAGACGTTCGCAAATTAATTAGGTAAGTCTAATTTGGAAATCCTCCATGCTCGCTGAAACTTGAAAGTCTATTGCGTATTCCCCGACTTTACGATGGCTAATAATATT
Source organism: Eurema hecabe (assembly GCA_026213755.1). Taxonomy (NCBI): domain Eukaryota; kingdom Metazoa; phylum Arthropoda; class Insecta; order Lepidoptera; family Pieridae; genus Terias; species Terias hecabe. The sequence continues at coordinate 3,430,590 of JADANM010003353.1, forward strand.
TTATTTTTAATTAAACAATGGAGATAGCCGTAAATTTACTGAAGGCCTCACTAGTTGCGAATTAAGTGACTAATTGGCCAATTTTGTTAGACTTCTGAGTTTAGTCGTTCAGTAACTTATATTTTATTGAAACGCTGAAAGTACATTATTATTAATTTCCTAGTAATTTAGGTGGGAAGTTTATGATGATATTGCGATGTTTTGTAGAAGACTATTATCCATTTTTGTGCTTCGATATAATATATACTTGACTACATAATTTTACGAATTGTGTCCGACTAGATCGTTATTTAAGAGTATTAAGTAACAATACAATATATTATTCATTATTTTAAGTTCTTGGACTCTCTATATCGCTTTAAATATTATCCTTAATCTTTTAAGATAAGGTCTCTTAAATGTAACAGACAGACTTAGTCAAATAATCACATGATAAACATCCAATAAAAATAGACTCAAAGTTCGTAAGAGAAAAAGTCGCTTGACAAGCCAACATAAGTGTGTATGAATATATTGAAATACGTTTGTATAAAGTAAACATGAGACGTAAAGCGGGATAAGACTGGGATGATTGGGGATCGAAAAATGTAAGTACTCAAAGCCTGACGTGAAGAGAAGCCGATGAAAACGACTGATCTCGTAAGCGAGCCAAAATATATGCGAAATCCTTTCGCATCTTAAATACTTTATATTTACCCAGATAAATATACGAAATCTTGTTGGAACTGGAATATTTTTTGGTAAAATGAATATTGATATTTATAGCTATGCCATTTGTACAATAAAAGTTAAAGCTGATAAGTTAAGAAAATACTCATTTAATTGTATTAGAACAAGTTTACAGGAGACAAATGAATATTAAATGCATCTAAAAAGAAAAGGTTACGTAAACTATAAAGACAATACATTGAAGTCAAAAGCTTTAAAAGCTACGCAACAAATAACCTTTGCCCTAACCAAACTGAATTATCTAAAACTCTCGAGCCATTCAATTGGATGTCCATTTCATGCCGAAGTGTAAGTTTGACCGACAAAAGGTTTATCTTTCGCTCAACTGGCCTGGCCCAACGGTATGGTAAACTATTCGCCCCAGAACAAACCTTCGCCCCTCTCCTCTTCACCGAAACGATGCTAAATAAAGTTTATGAAAATACACACAACTTTGTATTCATGGACAGAAATAAACTCGACGCGTTTACGGTCGCGCATAAAATTCGCACATATCGTCTTAGTACACAATATTTTGTACGTAAAATTTGAATGGCCGAATAAAGGCGTACCTACATATGTATACGTGCATCTGGAATAAACCTAAAAGCATAGGAAAATTGTATTTCACCTGTGATGGAACCGTCGGCTGTATTTTGTAGCAGCAACACTTTATGATTGTTGAAACATAGATTCTGTTTCTGATGAAAGTGCTCGTTCCATTTTTCATGGTAACATCTAATGTTTCATATGGTCTGTGAGTTTAGATCAGAATGAACGACCTAACAGAAACTATGAACTTATTTGGAATTATATTAGAGCGTTTAATTTTTGAAGCCTCTCAATATCTAGACAGATTTTTCCGATGTTCTTTTTCGAATGTTGATCGAAAACACTCTATAAATAAGAATAGGACAATTTTTTTTTTCTCTTTTTGTAATTTGTTGATCTAATTGAGCTTCGTATGACACCTGGTCATACGAAGCTAGTTCAATCAGTTCAAGGATCATATAACAATGAGGTTAAGAGATTTAATGTAGCGTTATTGTGTGTGATTTGATATATAGTGTGTAATGTATCTTCTATGTATGACCAAATGTGGTAGTGTACGATAGGTCATAGGATATCTCGTTATGAAAATATTAATTCTATTAACCTAGTCGTATTACTCTTTTTCTTAAGATAAATATTTATAATCCTAAAAATATAAAAATAGTAAAATAAATATATATGGACGCTTTTTATAAAATATAAAGTCATTTATTTTTTTGTCGGTATAGTCAATAGTCAAGTAACCTCATGAGAGAATATACATCACATATGTTTTACTATAACGAGTCTCAAAATTCCTGTACAAAATTAATTAAATATTTCGAATATTCTAGAATACTCCTCGAAATTTAGTGACCATAAAATAGTTGAACCTCGGACAACTTTTAGTACGTCACTGTCCATACACGACCGCGTAATTCGATTTGGCGTCCAATCGCGCCGCATATTATAGCAAAAACATACCGCATCCGACCGATGTTAGCTTTCAGCAAAGCTGTTAAAGACCAACTAATATTATGCACAACGCGTTACAATTACTTGGCCATTATGCAAATGCACCAACATGCTTTGGTGGTAATGCGTAAATACTCGGAAATAGATTTTAGATGACAGTACATTGTTTTGATGCGGTTGATTTGTATACGAAACTGTATGTTTACTCGTATAGTAGATTTAAACTAGTAAGAAGGGACGGTCCGCGTGAGGTCTCTGGGGACATTCTAACGCCTTTATTTCCCTTTGTCAAATCCTTACAAGGCTTTTTAAATGTATTTTCAACACAAATGCCAGGCGATTTTGTCTATTCGTTCTACACAAGAATTATATTAAATAAATTCGATCCGTTTCAGTTACATTATTGAAACAAAACTTTTACTTCCTTAAATCATGAATTCAATCAATTAATCATTTCATCTCATTTGGGCCCACTGTTTGGCGTAGGCATGAGGCCCACTGTTGGACGTAGGCATGAGGCCATGGTGATCTCAATATACATTCTTGTTAAATTGTCGAATTAATTTTAATATTTTACTAAGCTCTTTCCAATTTTTTTTATTGGCAAAGTCAAAAGGAAGGCTTTTATTCTGGCCCTTCTTGCCTCACGGTATATGGAACGGTATATTTATGCAATCCAGAAAACATACCTTACCAAACATGTCTAAAAATTTTTTGTCATGATACGCAATGCAAACAAATTAAATCGACCTTTGTTGGAAAACTAAACTAAATACATGGTATGCCAATACAACTTGCATTACTGTTTTTCGACGCAATGTCCATTTAAATATTATTAACATATAAACTAGTATATCGTTAAACATTTGAATAGTAAAGCAATATCAAATCGCTTTTCATTGTTAGTATACAAAATAAAACGGGCTAGAATCACAAATAGAGCAAGAAAAATAAACACGCTGTTGTAATTTATTCGTATCGGAAATGCTAAAAATGCTTTAGATACGATAAACAATGAATAATGAATTCTGACTACATAAATATCACCATTAGTTATTTCAAAATGTTATGTTGTTATTCAAAACGCCGCACATATTTTCCAACTAATCTAGAGACAGATTAAAAAAGGTGCTAATATTAATCTCAAGAAAAAGAATTCAACTCAAAACACGCAATTCGCACCAATTATCTATCAAGATATCTGGTTTATTTTCTTGAAATCTCGGAAGAATATTATAAAAAGATCTCGTGAGGAGGAAAGAAATCATAAAATCATGTCGGATTTTCGCTGGAAAGTTTAATTTCATCGGGAAACTTAAAAGCGGAGGCCTGCTGTCATAGAATGCTGCCGTAATGAAACTAATTGGACTTCTGATATCCCGCCAATTTCCCAATCTACCTTTAATATAAGGATCATATTTAATATATGGAATTTCATTTCCAGTTTTAGATATATAGTAAGTTCATTAATTTAATATACCTAAATGCTTTTAACTACCTACATTATACCTACTACTAGTATGCACCTCAGAAGATGTTTTATCCAAGGTTCTAATAAAATTTAGGGTAGTACAATATTGCCAGGCCACATTGTATAAAAAGAGATAAGATAAAAATAGCACTACAAATTCTTTCTTACCAATGAAATATGTCGACGTATCGACAGATAAAGTATCTAAATTTGAAACAAATCCGCCGGCGCCTCCACGCCAAGTCTTTAGTAAACTTTTAATTTTATTGTCGGCTCTATCCGAGATAACGCCGAATATGCCATTTGACTCCGGCTTACTTCGTAATCTTCGCTGATTTACGACGCGAGAAATCGAAATTCTATCATCATACGTACTTATTGGATGCAATTTTTCTTATACGCTTTTATATAGGTTTTTGATAGTGAAAAAAAATTGAGTTTGTCTTTATTGAATATTATTCTTACTAAAGAAAAATCCACGCCACATTGTGTCTCAGTTTGTCGTACAAAACATTAACCTTTCATTATTACATTTATTGATAGTAATGAAAGTTCATTTCTGCAACACAGTTGTTAATAGGAACTAAAATAGCATTCACGCATGTACATTAGCTTTTAATGTTAAATAGGTCGAATGAAGTCCGATCAAATTGGGCGTCCGGCGCCAACGCAAACCATTTGAATATCTCGCTTTGCACTCGGTACTCGGACACGGCCTGTGTCTTTGTGTCACCTGTTATATTCCCATACATTTGGGGTTGCCAGCTATTTAGTCATTAGTAGATATTTTATAATTGACTTTACCTTGTACGATATGATGATAGTATATTTGGTCAGTAGGTGCCAATGTAAACAGGCTATTTGAATTTCTCGCTCCGTAGTGGGATCTGTCTTTGTGTCATCTGTTCGCAAATATCTGGGGTTACCAGCAATTTGGCAATTATATTAGATATTTCACAATATATTATTTTGTTCAGTAAGTATTGCTAAAATATTGAGAAATTGGGAAAAGACGCCCACGCAAAGCATTTTAACATCCCTCTCCCTATCACATTGTTTTCCAACATCTTTTTGTCATCTGTTGTATTCTCATACACAATTAGGGTTGCCAGTAATTTAAAAATTTAGAGATTTACTATCTTATTATTTTGATTGAATATGTACATATTTGAAAAGCCTATTATATTTTGTTTGTAGTTTGTTTTTGTGTACCTTAAATAAATTCACGCGGGCCTCATATTGAGATATTATTTAGAATTAAAAAATATACTATTTAAACCATATTAGGGCATGTTTCATTTCTTTAGTAATTTAAATCTTTAGACAAAGAGATTCGTTTGGTAAAACAAACGACAGTTGATTTTCCAGAATTGTCTAAACCCTCATCTTTATAAATTATTGTACTGTTTTATTATCAGTAAAAAGCATAAACTTATTCATTTTTCAAGACATTTCTATATTTGGAATGTATCCTAAAATGCCTATAAGCATATCCACCCCACAGCAGTCACGGCAAACCAGATAGATTCCGTGCGCATAAGCAATTATGTTCCCGACTGTACACAATCGCAGTACCATAAACACTCTTTGTGTTTAAAATAAATTCCATGGGCTCATCACAATCGCGCTTTATTGTGCATACAGTCGAGATGAAAACTGTTTAATTTTATTATTTTAATGCTTTGAATAGGAATGTTCCTTTGCAAATATAATAAATGCTATCTTTCTTTCTGTAGTAATTTTAAACAAATAAATACTAGATGAGTTAAAGCTACCCGTGATTATATAATATTATAAAAGGCGAGTTCTGTAGATTAATGATTCGTTATAGGGTAAATTAAGTTTCGTACCTGAAAGGAAAAACGAAATTATTATATATCAACAAAGATATATTTATGAGATATCTTTGTTGATATATAACGTCCGTCTATCTGTCTATCACTATGAGACATAGCAACATATCGATTTGGAATACCAGTCATATATTCAAGACTACAATCACTTGAAGTACTGTGAAAATTAAACCTAAAAATACTTTACAAAGCCCAGACATATTTGGAGGCTGCCACGGCAATCTAGAGCATCAAAGAATACTTCTGTTTAATCAAAGATTTGGTAAGAAACATTGGATTATTATAATTATATGGTAGGATTAAAAATTTTCTAACGATTTTACAAACGAAGCGTTTCTCAATTTTTCTTGTCCTTTTTTTTCCAATTCCTTGGCTAAAATATAAACTTCTCAAGCACAATGGAAAAATGTAGCCAACAATATGTGTGTAATACAAACCCACATACTATCCATTTCACCTTAATAAGTGATTTGCATCTATCGAGTACGTTAAGGGGGAACGCAAACCATTCTACTACGACATTTCGATATATATTTTTAAACCACAGAATCCATAAGTATTATAGAAATATATTAGTTATTATAATCTACTAGTGTATGGCATTTTTACCCGTATAGTTTATAAATAAATAATAAATATTTTCAGGACATTTATACACAGCGCCATCTAGTTCCAAGCTAAGCAGAAGCTTGTGTTATGGCAACTAGATAACGGAATAAATTACATATACATACTTTTCTTTTGTAAATACATACGTACAATACATAGCAACACCCAGACCACAGACAAATACAACCGAAAATTACAATTTTTTTTTCCGGTGTGGGGATCTAACTCACGATCCTTCGCGCAGAAAGCAGTTAAGCTACCACTGCGCCAAGCGGTCGTCAATTCGGTATGATTCCTTGTAGTAACGGAATAAGTATCCTATGTTATAATCTCAATTATAGTTGCACCTGCGTAGCAAACAAATAATGTTTATTATGCCATCTTACCACGTCCACCAAAATATTGCTCGCATCTGTTTAAAATCTACTAATATCTTCTTTTGTACCTTTCACCAATCCTTCACAATATTCTGTCCTAAATACTCTCTTCCAGTTATATTTTATTCAAATTAGTTTATGTAATTTGTAATCTATTTATTTATTTGCTTTATTTGATATTATTCTGTACAATTTAGTTTCACCATTTTAGTGGCGCCATATTACAATTACCGGCGTGTTGCCGACGACAGTTGCGTGCGGTGGCGCAACAGTCTCCCCACACACGAGCGGCCTAAAACATCTCAATCGCACACTAGTTGTCCATCAGCGGATTGCTCGCATCTGCTTGCCAATCCACTATCAATTTCAGACGTCTAACACTATCGTGCAATTTATATGTAGATTTATACCGGCTAAATTGTTCTCGAACATTCTGTTCCAGTTTTTAGTGCTAACGATGAATTCTAAGTGCGCGAAGGGCTTTGCACTCTTATTAGGGAATCTAATAAGTATGTAGCGACCACTATTCATGCGCCGAGTCTGAATCGCGCTTACGATATTTTTCCGAGTCTTAGCTATATATACAACTTCTCGACATCGAACCATTGGGGCCTAACGGCCGGCCAGTCAGTGGTTCGACTGGTCGAGGAGGTTACACCCTCCTTCCTTCCCACAAGTATTCTTTTCAAAAAATCCACAGATAAAAAAGGGGTAACTATATTTGTAACCATGTGTACAGATAAGTAAAAACATAAGGACTATAATATTTCCTATTAAATATATTGTCAATTTTATTGTTGACAGTATAGTATTGGCGAACCAGTATAAATTGTACAACCTTTTTACAATTATTGTTTGTTCATGTATAAAACACAAAACAACTGTTTAAATAAAACACAATCTATGTCATCGCATCCATTTCCATGCCAAAGTATTTGAAATATTAAGTACCTTTCTCAACAATTTTTCTTACAAATCATTAAGGCGAGAAGTGTTGGCGGCGGTCCGTTACCATTTGTTTAAGATGTGATTTCCCATGGGCGAAAGTCTAAGATTTTAATGCTGGCAAATATCAAAACAATTTTCATAGGACTGTATGATACCTATTCTATAAAAAAAATCGACTCTGTAAAACAAGAAGATAGTTTAATCAAACAATATCAAAAACGTACACTGCAAAAAATATCGAATGAACATATGTATATATGTATTTTCAAAAATGATATTTATTTAATATAACTTATTTATTGTATATTTCATATTTTAAAATCGAATATATATGTAAATATTACATCGAAAATAACGTTGATTAAGCATACATGTTCAGGGTTGTGTTACAATGATAGAAAAATTTGCCAATTTTATACAGATTACTTAAATCTTTCATCAACTTTAATTGAATTATAAGAATATTTACAATCTTTAAAACTCATAGTTGTACATTTTAACTTGAAAAGCTCAACTGCCAAAATATCTCGCTGGCTTGAACCGCTAGAAATTGATTTAAGAATAGAATATGGGTTCATATGGTTGACAAAATCATCAAAAATATCTCACAAACCCGCCCCAACTTCCCGCGGTTTCCCAAAGATCGCCAAACACTCGAAAGCGACCGATAGAGTAAACCGTAAACGCTTTGCTAAGATTCCCGACCACCAAATGTGCCACCATTGCGGTCTATAACACCAATGTTGTTTTATACTTACTCTTAATGCAGACTATTTAATTCTAAACAGAATGCTAGAAAATAACTCTATTATTTTCTTATTTGAGCGACTTCAAATAAAATACATATAAACTAAACGTCAATATTACCGTGCCTTAAAATTAAAAAAAAAAACGATCATGACACTTGACAGATGTCACTGTATATACTGTCATACTGTCATTTTTATCTGTATTTTGAAATGTTACCATCCTATAATAATTGATACTGTATAAATAATCTTATCTAATTAAATGGTTGATCTTAAAACTAATCAACCCTTTATCCTGTCCGTTTTCTTATAACTTAAATCAATTTCGTCCTTATAAGCGAACCGAAATATGCTAAGAGCTTCCCTTGTAATTAAGACTAATATTTTGACACTCCATTGAACATAATCGTTTCCAGATGTTTAATCTCCATAAAACGAAATTGTTGGAACGTTTTTATGGACCATTAATCAGTTATTTGCGCGGCCTGATTGCTTTGTTGCTGGTATATTCAAATAATATATGAAATAACATATAGTGGACGCCATCAGTAATCTGGGACGAATAATACTTAGGGGGAACTGAAGTTAGTGAATTCATCATATAGATAAGAGCTATATAAAGCTATAAAGACCTGTCTATTTTCATAATAGTAGTACTCGTACTAAGTAAAAATAATGAAGAGAAGAAGAAAGATTGCTCCGTTAATCGAAGTCAATAACGCCATATTTTATAGTTTTAATGATGAATTAGACCAGCTTCTTAAATGTCAAGAATCTGTTTTTCCGCTCAGCGCCTTCTTACTTATAAAACTGTTTCACGTCCGCATTTGGTTTCTTAAATAAAGCATTATGCACACTCCCAGCAGCTGAATCACTGACACGGCTATGACGTGAAAACTCACTCCAAATATTATATTCAGACCCCTACTATGGTCTACGCGATCTTATGCAATAAGTTGTTTTTTTATTTAAACTTAACGAAATATATTCCTTTTGTTATTAAAATTACTGATGTTTATATACCTGGTAAATCGACCGGACCGATGATCGGTTACTCGTGTATCTGACCGTCGGAACGTAGGTATAATATATTTTTTGTCATAAAAATGACTTCAAATTTCGTACAACTGTACTTGTACGTGATTGTAAAAATCAGTATTTTTTGTAGGCTTGCTGTTGAATTAAAAACATATTTTATACTAGCTGTGCCCCGCGGTTTTACACGCATAGTTCTCGTACCCGGAGCAATACAGGGATATAAAGTATCTTGTTATCTATATATCATACAGATGTAGTTATATGTATGTGTTAATCCAGAGTATCATTTATTAACTTACCAAATTTCAACTGAATCATTCAAGGCGTTGTTGCGTGAAATAATAACAAACATACATTCTCACAAACTTTCACATTTATATATAATAGTAGGATTTTTTTTATTTAGTAATAAAAAAAAGTTAATTACAGAAATAATGAATTTACGATAACATCTCACTTAAAACTCGAACTCTATACTATGTGTTCGAGTTTAAATAGTATCTCGTGCAATGTAAACCTTCTGGGAGCGTAGTGCGATGCGAGCGGGTTCCGATAGAGAGATAATCCCGGTCTGGTCAATATGCTGACTTCAAAATATTCCAACTGACCATCCTCACTGACCCCGCACTCCGCACTCCGCAAGCCATCTACCAAGACAAAGGATTTCCTTCACAGACTGAATTTAATTAGATCGCTATCGCATTGGATATGTTTATTTAATTTTGGTTTTTAAATAGCGATCTCCTTAATAAGCGTTGAAGTAATGTTTCAAGCATACTTTGTTGTAGCACTTTTTAATTACAAACTAAATAAAACACGTTTTCTAATTAAATTGTATTGTTGTTATGTCTTAAGAGTAACGGTATATATTCTAATGTAACTTAAATTTACTGTAACATTACTTGATCCTTGTTTAAATATGTATTATATTTTTTTGTATACATGTCGTATATATTTAATCAGTTATATCGTACTTCTTTGCCTACTCATTCTTTTCTTTTGTGTTTATGTAAGTTCTGGTTGCCTGGCAGAAATGACTGACTAGTGATAAGGCCGCCATTTACATATACCTGTGTACTTCTTGTTATTTGTTATATTATGTTATTTGTGATTTTGGTATATGTAATAAAGGATAAATTAATAAATAAATAAAATAAAAGCGTATTGTAAGATTATGTTATATTAATAAAAATCTCCAATTGAAACTGCACAACTGAAATTATAACAATATTTATTTTATCCGAAACATAAATAGCTATTATATTTGTGTGAATAAAATTTATTGCCTTGTAAACTATAAGCCTAGTAACAGCTGCATGGAAACTAAAATCATTAAAACATACTTCACTACATTCGTTGACCCTTTTCAAAATAAATCGTAAGATTTATTGACCATTTCTATATGAACGCTACAATTTTAAATGTTCCAATAATGTATTTATAGATACATTTAATATGAGATTATATTATTCAGTTTCTTTTTTTTCAGGTTATAACCTGTTTAGTTGCCTCCTATCGCATAAAAAAAGTATTTTTTTATTAATCTCAATCTTCAATATGGGTATTACTTGCAAATGATCGAAAAGTAGAGTGAAATAAAAATTGGCCACTTCAAAATATAATTCAAAATAACAACTCTGACGAGCATTTCGGTAACCTTGCCCATATGATTTAGTCAAATAATATTATGCAATATGCATGACGGCATTTCATTACCTAGTGGAGTCAGTATAGTAACCGTCAATTACCTTTAGCGGTGAACGAAACCTGCACAGAAGTCAAAAATAAGGAATCGAGGTAACGGCGCAGCGCGCGGGGCGCGTGATCGTCGGGTGCGCGAATGTTGATTGGTTGTCCCAGTCGTGTTGTCTTTCTCGCACCAACAAGCGCGATTCTACCGATGCGCAGCTATTCTCGTCAATCGCTAAACATTTGACGGTTACTATACCTAGTTTAAAAGACAGAATTTCAATTTTCAAAGACGACTTTCAGTTGAATAACGGTTTAAATTTTCTATGCATATAAGTTTAATTCAAAATATATTTGTTTGAACTTAAGAAAAAACATTCTAGCAAGCTGTGATTTGCAATAAGCATTTTTCGGTCTATAAGAGAGTTCTAGAGTCTTCCAATACTTAAATAAAGTTTTAAAAATAAACGAAATAAAAGCAATAGTTTCTTAGACATTTGGCTTTTCGTTAAAGCCATTTAAACAAGAATACCTATTTGATCCGATCCCGCAATAGCAAAAGTGTTCTCAAACGGTTATCTCGAAGTCAAATAAAGGACACTGCCGCGATAAAACTTTTAACAGTTTAGAATATGAAAGGAATCTCATTTTTGGCTTTTAAAAGCACTAAGGAAACGTAACTATGAAAGTTCGCAAATGTTTATTTAAGTTGGAAGACGAGAAGCAATTTTCGTTGAATCATCATACTTAGGAAATGGTAAAGAGTTGCAAACGAATATCCCTTTCAGAATTCTAATGCAGCAAGAAGCGCTAATAGTATTACGGTAGTATTTCGCACGTATAAAAGTTTTGCGCGAGACAGTTGTAGACGCGCGTAATTCGGAAGCCATCTCTGCTTTCATGAAAAGCAATATCGTAAATGGAACGTGCTAGAAGTCATACTGTGTTTGCTTTGCAACTTTATAAAATTCAATATTCCACGACCTCCGCGGTGAACTCAAACAGTCTCAAGATCGGACTGCGGAATTTAAAGAAATCCGCAATAAAATAGTAAACACAATTTCTAGATGTGAAAAGATAAATCTCGCTGTCGCAAATACGGTTCTATCTCGAGGGGCGGAATTTGCGAGACTTTGATTTGATTCTTAGAATTCGGTGGAGAAATATTCGGTGACTCAAACAATTGCGCGCCGCGCGGCTGCCGGGAGCCTGTATGTGGACGTCTTCTGAAACCTTGTCGTCAGCTCATGTCTGCTGATTCTGACGCTACATAACTACGTAGCATAAAAAAGTCGCCTTCTCTGGCCCTATATCCCTTGTATGCTTAAATCGTTTAAACTAGGTACGCAACGGATTCTCATGCGTGTGTGTGATTCAAGAAGGTTTTATATATATAATACTTGCATAATATATGCGAGCAAAGCCAGGGAAGTTGTTAGTGCATTAATAATAATTTATTTCCATAATAAGGTGATTTACAAAATATTTTACAAAGGCTCCCAAGATAGTAAATACTGTTTTTCAGGAGCCTGTTTCATCCAATCATGACACAAATACAGCACCGACACAATTCGTTCAGATTTACAATAGGTTACATATAAAAATATAAAAATTCATTTACAATCAGTTACAAAGCGACTTAATACAGTATTGTAAAAGACCTTATGTTAAAATAATACTACCTACGAAATAGGCAGTATTATATTTTATAACATTTTATTACTTTCTTAATAGATTTTCCTTTCATTACATATCTATAACAATATCAAGATTATAAAAAAAACTTATTTTTTGCATAGCACTGGCACTTATAATTAATAGTATAATTAAGGATTACTTTAATAAGACTCTGTTAATATTTTAAATCGCTGGGGTTGTTCTTTCGACGTCTGAACAAGGAAGTAGGAGTTGGGCTCTTAGGCGCGTGTGCTCACACAATACTCGTACATTTGCATTACAAAGCTGTGCATTCAAATGCATGTTAATTGTTTAAACTCACAAGAATGAAACACGGACCATGCAAGAAACAAATTGTTAATTAGTTTTGTTGAACGTATACTCGTATGCAATGGAAACTAACTCGCGTAGGTAAGTCTTTTGTATTTAAAATGTGCGCTTATTAGTATATATTTGGGACATTTCTTGTTTTATGTAATTGATGAATGTTATTTGTATTAATAAAGGTGTTAATAAAAAGAAAGAATGTGATGGTTTTCAGTATTAAGACATATAATTAGCTTCTTAATTGTTCAACTTTCTGTATTTATTTAGTAAATGTTGTTTAAGTATAGTTTATCGGGTTACCAGATAATTATTATGTAAATAAAATTGAGAAAGATTGAAAAAAAACATATCTAACTTTTTTACTTATCTTACCTTCGCCTAGATACCAATGTTGTTATAATATTATTTCAATAAATAAAGGCGCATTCACACTAGTTTAGCTAAGTGCGTAAGTAGCGGGCTGTGCATTATGTATGCAGCTTATAACACATTCATAGACACTGCGCCCAAACCCCGGATAGCCGACAAAAGCGTAATTCCATACATTGTGTCTACACTGCGAGCGACTTGGAATCTACAGACATACATGTTAATTAACATTTATTGATCTTTTGATGTGAAACGTCTTTAAAATCGCGTCATAACATACGGGTACCAGGTTCAAAAAGTCGACCGGAACGAAAAGGTCTATATCATCGTATCTTAATAATTAAAAAACTATTAGTCTTAGAAACAAAAATGCGGTGTGAATATTTCACTTATATAGTCAGGTCGCTGTTAAAACGACGTTTTTTTCATGTGAATCTTTTACTTTAAAACCGATTCGCTAACATAGACGTTTCACGTTTAAAACAACGACGGTGTGCCCCGCAACAGCCCCACTCGATTTTTTTTATTAGTATGATAAATATAAATTTTACATTTTTATTCACATTAAACAATTTGACATATAATCTAACTATTTTTTATCTGTGCAGTTTTTTTATGACCAACAAACGTCAGAAAGAAATGAAACATTCTGTTCCCTAGCCAAACGGTTTCCCGCTATCACTCCAGCTGCAATAAACGCAGCTCAACGGTGGATTAGTCGTTATTACACCTGAATATAACATCACAGGCCGTCAGATGTCAGATCAAAAAACCTGATGTCACACGTGGCGTATGACCGACAATTTGCCGCCAAAATCCCTGTCACAGTGACGCGTCGCCACAAGATTTAGTTAAAAGTTTATCGCGAATTTTTACTATTGCTGAAAACCATTTCTGTTCTGTGGTATTGTGAATTATTTTGTTATTGTGCCAATGCACACTTGGTCATATACCACAATTGGTAAAACATTAATTGTGTGAGTGAATAGCTTTAAATTATGTGTATCTGTCGTGTTAAGCAGAAAAAAAAAAATTATCTTAAAAAAGTGCAATTCAAGTATATACTATATATCGTGTGTATGTATATATGAATGATAACATAGTATTGATCTAGTTATAATTAATAGATTTTCATGCTATGGGGGTGTGTTTTATGATTAGCAAGTAGGTATAGCATCTGTAAATTTTCGTAAGATTATAATATGTATATAATAATATTAAAATTGTAGCAATAATATGGATTGTGTTAGTCTGAAATAAATTATTTGAATTTTATTTTTTTTTAATTTATAAACCCAAACAGATTCTGCAACTGCGTTTTTGATCTTAACAAAATGGAATATGTAAAATTGGAACTAAAACCGATTTTTAAATCCTTCCTTGAATTTAATAAAAATATTTTTATTAATTTTTTTTCATAAACAAAAACTATGCGAGTCGCTTAACTAAAGCTAGATTCACTCAAAGTGAAAAATATTACGGAGCCATGAAAATATTAACATCACAAATACTTTTGGCACGCAGAATATTTTTCACTATACAATCTCCTAGTATCCTGTGTTATGTTTTGATAACAAGGAATAATTGCGGCATTTGGATTTCCCGTACGAATGATACATGAGGAAAACTCAAGGGTAACTAGAGTAGATTTATTAGACAATGCTAATATCGTTCAGATTTACAACGTTACGGCCGCTTTCATAAATCATTTGAATAATTCTCCAATTACAAATGGTATTCGGCTATTACTCATTCGCGGATTAATAATTAACAATAACAAATGATTGTGTTTGTCACTGAGTGGGTCCGGTGCTGCGTTGTTCTTGAGTTATTGGCTTTTAGCGAATTTTGATGCTCATACAAACATCTATAATGAATGTTCAAACTTCCATGGGAGGTCCATTTTCTTTCTGGATTAAAGGGAGGAAAAAGATTGGTATAAAGGACATTTCCTATATACCAATCTTTTTTTGCCTTCTTACAAATCCTTTCCTTTACCCTTTTAAAAGGTCTTCAAGGTACATATAAAAAAAATAATCATATATAAAAAAGTAGTACAGCTAAATACACGACCACAATAATTGTAATCGAGTGACTTCAATACTAGTTTTTTTAACACTAATAGTAATAACATTAACATGTTAATACAGTTAAGTAGATATTAAATAATCATATTCAAATGATCTTAAAGACGTCTTTTGAGAACCCGTAAGCACTCTATCATATTAGAACTGGCAACATAAAGAAATAAATAGCTGAAACAAGTCTGTATCCACTGCAACATGTGAACAAATCTTCGGGAAGATATTTCCAACTTGTATGGTCTCGCGGCATAAGCTTTTCATTTTATTCATATGTTAACTTGGGTGTTGCAATATTTCTAAGAGCTTAACTTCGATTCGAAGCCAAGTTTGACTTACTCAAACTGGGAAGTCTGAAGTTATTTGGTGAAATCTTGCAATAGTTTTATGTGGGTCATATTTTGTGTTGATTTCCGATAAGTTTGCTCGCTGCGCCACTGAAGTAGGTTACGACGTTTTGAAATTATGACTCTTACTGCGCCATTATGAGCTATTCACATTTTATTAAAGAAACATCTATATACATATCTGAATAATTAAGAGCACCTATTTTAATTATCTTTACCCTTTTAGATTCATAAAGAAGCTAAGTTTTAAAATTTAAAACTCGCGTTCGAATCCGTTGAACACTGCCAGTTTAATACACAAAAAGCGTAGCTCTAACAATACTCTTACTAATATCAAAGCATTATAAAGAATAATAGTTCCATAACATTAAAAGTCAAACAATAATAGTTAAAGTCGATTTTGTAATTCTTTGCGAATTGCACGGACAGTCTGCCGGGAATTGTATAGGTCATTATTGTGATTGTGATTGTAGCAATAAAGGTTCGATGGCACCAATAAAGTTGTTAAAGCGTATTCCCTATTACTGGATTTTATTGAAAAAGTTTGCGTTTCGTATTACGCACGCGGCGCGTGGTCAAAGGAGTACTGAAATTTTACATTTCATTCAATAGCTTTGCTAGATTCTATTTATCCATACATTCCATATAAAATGTCGATACTGTTTGAAAGTTTCTGAAAAATTCGTTAGAAAACAACATTCTAATTGGTATGTCATTAATCAAATAGGTACTACGTATGTACGTCGCAGGCGCATTGTATAATCCGCTGTATTACATTATGGCTAGCCGTTGTATAATGCGATGGTTCAATGATTATATATTGATATAATACGGCTATATTGTCATTGCTATACGCTCTCCAATAAAGCAGTCCAAGTTTAGCAGCCTTGTACTACTACTTAAATTATAGATTTGGTTAAGTTAGATTTTTTATCATTAAAAAAATTGATATTAAAGCTGAATAATCAATTTTTTTCATAAAATCCGCCTGCGACATATACCTACATTACAAGTATTATAAGCAATGTAAAAAGAGTTACAGAAAACGCTCTGAAATAACGTGTCGAATCGATAAATACTCGGCTTAATAAAAATAAAACCTCCTTGTTTCAATATTTTTATCTCGCCGACCAACAGCGATCAAAGAATTTATTTTACGTTAACAGTTATCACTGATTTTTTACACTCAAAGTAATATTTAAATAAGGCATATAACAGTAAGGTCGATCGTTAAACCGTTTTAACCGTTAAAGTTTCAGTTAACGTGAAATTGTTTCAGTTAAAAACGTTCTGGTTTAATGTGTACGTATGAATTTTCAATTAAAATTAACGAGAGAACGGCCTCTTAATTGAGGTCTTTATAAATGTAATGAGGCCGAGTATAATTTTATGTACATAGGAAGGAGTAAGGGAGTCTCGAATAAAAGCAATTTGCTGCTAAGAAGAGTTGAACTTTCTCGAAGTTTTTGTCCAAATCTTTAGGAACAAAAATATTAATAGTTGTGTTTTATAGGTAAATAATTAAAGAATATTCATCAATTCTATGTAATATTTGAAGACAATTGATGTCAAAAGAGTAACTATCGCTTATTGTAAAAACTGCCTTCCGAATCGGTGGTAAATGTTAGGTTTTTAATATTATAGGCCTAGTTGAATATCTTTAGCAATTTGTAACTGAGACTGACTGACTGACTGAGACTGAGCAGTGGGAAAATACTCAAACTAAACAACTTATTTTATAATTAATATTAAGAAATTAGTTTCCAAAAGGAGTATTGTATAAAGTAGGCTAAAGAACGTAAACAATCATATCAAAGCAAATATATCATAGTAATATGAACAGTAGTTCCAGTTTAATCCTAGCTTGTGTTAAATTCGAAGCGAGCTGCGTCATGGCCACGGGGAATGTCAAGTTGGAAACTTTACAATTTGACTTAGCTCTGACCTCCGTGCACTGCACTAGATCAGTTATTAAGCACGTTAAACTTAACTAAAACAGCGCTAGGAATGTTGATTGTGGTAAGATTCTTAGCTTTGAAAACACACAATATTTTTTTAAACATTAAAAATATATAATTCCGTTTCTATTGTTCTTTGTAAAACACAAAATGTAAATTTATATAAAATCGCATACTAAAAAAATTACAGTCGATTTTTTTAGCATTTTCATTAGGAGGTACAAAAATATAAAGCATATCCATGTTTACTTATAGAAACAAACACACAGAATAAAATATAATTCTATATATTAGTGACACGTGACAACAGTGGGCCTACAAGAGCAATGCAATGCCCAAATAAAAATGATTCTCCAGACATTATTAGAGCATAATCCTAATGTGTCCCCAGGAGTGCAGTAAAGTTTGAAGCGAGTCATTTTGAAACAATTTCTCTTGGAGATTTCCCAGCAGGCCACCTCCGCCTTGCAAATAGTTCATATAAAGCACATGAAAATTGAATCTTAAAAGGATTGAATGAGCTTTCGCATATTAGCCAAGGATTATGGTTTGCATTACGTAATAGGAGCATTACTTTTGCTTTTTCTTCGTGATTAAATGTTGCATCGCTATAGTGGGTGTATGAGTGACTTTTATATTTCATTTAAGTATATGTATATATGTATAATATGTGTTTAAATATACGCTGATGATAAAAACTATTAAGTTATGTATGTATACAATGTGTTATGTATACAAAGTACCTTGCTATCAATACGTTAATCTGAACTTATTTACATTTATATAAATGCCAGTCATGTTTTTTTTGTATATCACTTCAAACGTTCACTCTGAAACTATAGAGCCATATTTGATGAAATGAAAGGTCATTGGCTAACTTTTATCTTTATAGTTAGAGGATTTGAAATAGGCGATGATTTGTTTAGGAATGTGTGATAAAAAAACATACGCAATATATTTGAGCACTAATTATAAGAAAAAATTAAAAATTTCTTTCGAAATTTTATTATTCTAGCTGCTTGGTGCCAAAAAGCTAACTATTTACCTACAATTTACTCGCGAATAACCACGGCAAATAAAAATAGTCACAAAGCTACATTTGTGCTTCATCATTACGGAAGCAATCGAACAATGGAACTTAAATAGAGCCTTCAATGCACAATCAAACATTAATTACTGGTTTCCCGTATCGTATATCAATAAAATTGATATCAAAAACGGACAATCATTGAATTATGATAAATCGTACTGGAGTAAGAACGCACGCTATACTTTGGCTGACATCCAACTGTGAACGATATGACCCAGTAAAATATGTTGTAAGAACAATATACACACGATGAAGATGCTGCGGATTTGAAACGTTAAAATTTGTGTCCTAAAAGCTATGATAATGGGAGCACTTCATTTCGAAACGCGCAATCGAAAATAATAATTAACTTTGAATTAATCTTTAAAAAATAAAAATAAAAACCAAGCAAATGGTTCCGTTTTTATTTCGCGATTTATTTGCGTAACTACAAAGTTTTTTAATCTTTCATCTGTACATTTGTTTGTTTCTGAGATGAAAAAGCAGATTGTTTTAAAATTCGGACAGGATATAATTCGGAGCTACGCGCGTAACATAGTCTTCTTTTTATTACATAAATAAATAGAAATTGAGACTAAAAGTTTATACCTATATAGAAACAATAATAAATAAAATTATTTCACGACTGCAGTTAAATAATCTTTGCGCTGTCTTAAGACACCTAAGTCCGAGTCAGCCTTAATCTAACTTACATTAGGGCGGTGTATATCAAGTTAAGGCTTTTTAAGTTATTACATGTCCCAAGTTGCCTCAGACAATAACATTAACGTACCAATTAGAGACCGAATTCTCTATTTAATCCCGGCTTTAAGATCGTATCAGACAAAGAGATTTAAAAGCCAACTAGCAAACCAATTTAATACATAAATTGTCTGGCTAGAATGGATTAATATATTTTCAATTAAAAGTTTTCAAATGAATTCAATCCGTAAGATTATATTGGGATTATGGTTATAGCTTAACACACACCGGGGCAATTTCTTAGGCTAAAACAAAAAAACAAGATGAAAATAGCATTCGACTGACTTCATATAAGCTAGTCTAAGATGTTATTATCCATAAAATTATTAACTAAAACAGCTTGATGAGCTCACTGAAATACGATGTTTAGAATTGATTATATAAAAAAATAAATATCAAAGATTCAACACATCTTTCATTTTAAATATGGAACTCGAATTCAAAATAAATTAAAAAAAACGAATCGTAGTGCTAGTTTTTTGGATTACACCTAGTATGAGATGCTACCTTCACCTTAAAGGGAATTAAATTTAGTGAAGCAAATTTTTGAATGCATCGCGAGTTCCCGTCACCTCGGACACTTTACCTTATAAGATTTTATCCATTAGATTTTATTAAACTTATCACAGAAAGTAATTCTGTGAAAAGAGTTTATCACTGAACATATTCATATAATAAACAAACGTTTACATAAATCGTAATTAAATGCACCTGAAGGCACTTTAAGTTGCTTTTAAATAAAGTAACAAAATACTATTCGGAAAATAGTAGATTAGGTAGTATCTAGTAGATTACTTTACATGTAACGTATTAAAAATGAATTTGCAATAGTTAAACACAATAAAAATATTTGTCGAAATATTTAGTTTAATCTTTCATATTAAATTTTGACCCAACGCAATGTTCGATGACAATGCTTAAATTGTTTGACAGAATAAGTAATTAAAAAATAAAACACAATAAGAAGTAACACACTCCAAGCTATTCTTAAATTAAAAAAAAAAGAAACAATACAACATGAACATTTAATTTTATCGTACACATTGGAATTCGTTAGAATCTTAAAATTCAACAATCAACATAGCACGGTTCGGACTGCACCCGACTCTCACCCGTTGGACAGGACAGGACATTTGGATCACTGTCTTCCACCTACAAATAAAAGGAGAAATGTTAAAATATGATTGTGATACATGAATGATTTCTCATTCACGCGATAACTACTTATTTTTGAAGGTTGTCATGCAAGAAGATTATACAGATCCTATAAATAGATCCTTTGCATCAACATTGTCACACGAAGATATTTAAAACCAAATGCACGTATGACAGCTCAAATCTTTACCAAATAAGATAGCATCTAATTATCATATCCATATATTACTAGCCACCCACCGCGGCTTTACCTACATTTATGCATATAAACCTATTAATGACATACAATTATCGCTAAGTATAAGTGATGGCAACACATTCGAATGAGCACACGAAGTGCTAAACCCTCGATACACAACTGGCAACACAACACAGTCACTCAACTAACTTCGACTTGCTCACTTAACGGTTGCGCGACTTAGGATTAGACTTAATGCCATCTACAGAGTTTGTATTGAATTGTATAGCTATAGTAGATAACTGTGTGATGTCTCACGGCTTGATTCGTAGTTTTTGTTTCCGGGGCGATAGCGGGATAAAAATTGTATGTTCTAATCCAGGATAATTAAATAAATGAAAGCAATAAATGTTAACATGTGAATAAGATTAAGGTTTTAATTTTACCTCTGTATAAGGTAAACACAACAATTTTAAAGGTACACATTTATGTTCTTTGTTAATGCTTACAAAAAACGGAGGACTACTTGGATACTTCATGGATACGCAGGAGAAAACAGAAGATATGGAAACTTTTGAGAGGTTACGTTACAAGTTTAATCATTTTTTTTTATTTAATCATTTAATCATTTAATCATTAATATTAACAGATTATCATTAACATCAGATATAATTGTGGTCACCCGACTACTGAACTAGTAAAAATACTGTATCACAGCAGTCGGGTCCACCCCATTAGCAAGTTCAGTTTACAAATCAACGCAACATTATAAAAATTGAATAAAATTTAGAGCGATCAAATTACAATTTAATGTGATGGCAGGAAAAGTGTGAGTGAGTGTGTCAGTGTGTGAGTGTGAAGTGTACCTGTGTGTACTTTAAACTATATTAGGTAGTTAATTAGTTAGATATAAATAATGGCATTATAAAATGTATCTATAATATACCTATCACAACTTTTATATAAAGTGGTATCATATTTATGTAGACGTTAGGTCAAAGCTAGAATACAGTATAGAATACTCACTTCATGACTCCCATAGAGTTCGTCTCCAGTGCTCAGTACGGTGCGCGTGCGCGCGCCCGCGCCGCAGCCGCCCGCGTAGGGGGCGCACGGGCCCCACTCGCCCCACGCTCCACAACCCCGCATCTGGGTAGACTCCAGCACTGTCGGTTCCTCGACATCACTGCTACAATAATACGGGATTACTTGTTGGAAAGAACCTCTGAACCGCGACCATGTGAACTATTGACTGACCGACAAGCCCCGACATCGAGAAAGACTTGAACATATACCATAAGCGCTATTCAGAACTACGAACGCATTAGTAGTTGTCGTTAATATTAAGCTCTGAAACTTGGCTCTTCAACATCGTTTTGTAGTTTTTTATATCTATGTAAAAATCATAAAATGAGATACAAAAAACAATTAGTACTATAAAAAACCCTACCCCTAATCTGTATACATATACATTATACATAATCTGGTTCTCTTTATAATCAGTTAATTAGTCAGTAATAAAGTTAATGACAGAAGAACTTGTGACACATACTCAGCTATATCTTTGTCTTCCGTTGCCTCTTTGTCCTCTTCAGCACTTGTACCTATAATATAAAATAGTATTGGTAATTTTATTTCATTCAAAAGTTTGCAGCATGGCTAGGAATTTACATATGACACTAAATACTCAGTTAGAACTATCGTCGATTCGATCTGGCAAATCCTTAAATCTTTAAGAATCCTAAAATTAAAAGTGTTAACATCGTTCCACAATAAACAACATCCATATATGATATAAATAAATATGTTTTCCTATTAATAAAGCAAAAATAAATCCACTCGAAAGAATTACTTCGTAATATCTTTTAGTTCTTAAAGTTTTAAGAAACGTTAGATTTCCTACAAAGTCTTAAACAAATTCTTCCTTCTTAAAGTAAAATTACCTGATTCCACATTGCACTCGTCATTCTCCAGCGGGTAGACATCCAGTCTCTTTACCTGGAGCAGAGCAAATGGCTTCAGCTCATTTAGGTTCATCTGGTAGAAAGGAGATTCCTTGTTGAAGGACCCGACTGCCACTCGGTCTACTGCGTCTACTGGCTGCGTCACTGATGGGACTGACTGGAATTACAAAAAAGATCATACATAAAAAAATTGCTTTGATGAGTACATTTGTAGTAGATGGTTAGAAATTTATAAGCCCTACATACTTAAGAAATATTCACCATAAGTCAGTCTTAAAATATTTTATTCATTACATACTTTACTCATTACTTTTCTTTAGTAATTACATACATATAAAACCCAAACCCCAGAAAGATACCTAAATGTAAATTTCCATAGTGAGAATCTACAACCCTTAGCCTTTTTTTTAAATCGAAACAAATACCTACCCTCATTTAAGAACAATGACCTGCAAATTGTTACCTCGTAAGAAATTCCATCCATAGTACCAGCATCCCATGGATACAGCGGTATTTCGGACTTCTCCAGCCACCCCACATCTGTGCAAAGCTCAAACCTGGTCGCACCGAGGAACCAGTCTGGTGAAGGCTTCATGGCCACAAGAACGGAGAACAAATGATGTACTCTGTCCACCCTGAAGAGGGAATGGGAAGGTTCCCACATGTTGGGGTGCCAGCGCCGCTTGCCAAGAATAAGGGTTCTTGTGCCGTTGTGAGGTGACATCTGAAGGGAGTGATGATAATAGATCAATATATCTATAACTTTACGTACGGTAAACCTGCTAAATAAGACCCTAGCGTGTATAGTTTGACTAGACTTATGTAGATACTACAATAGCTATAAAAGATGAGGATTCTTCGAAATAAAAACATATTCGATTTTTAACAAGACAATATTCAAAAAAAAGAGTTACACAGTATTCATAAACAGTATTAAAAATACAAACAGTAACAGACTTAAAATGGTTGCCTGTAAATACGTTTATATCGTATTTTATTACAGTATTAATAATTTAAAAGTGATTTAATAATATCTTCGTCCAGCTATTGCAAGATTAGCGTAATCTTAAAGCAGCTACAACACGTAGAATCCCCATTTTGCTCCTACCAAAATACTCTCAACTATTTTAAGTCTCTTAAACAACTTACAGCATCAATAATTTCCCTCTCAACAACGCTGACATCAGCTTCTTCAGCCAGCTTCTGAAGGCCGGGCTTGGCTTTGTCTCCGGGCTGCCACAGCACGTATGAGAAGGAGTGAGAAGCTCCCACCATGTGGCTGTAGCCGTTGTCATCTGGTCTGCTGGGGTAGTAGCGAGGGTGCGTCATCCGGGACCAACGCCCTTTGAACGTTACCTTCAATATTTCATTAATTTATTTGTACTTTATCACATGTATACCTTATAACCAAGAATAAGTAAGGCCAGCATAAGTGATTTCTTTCATTAAGACGTAAATTCACTCGTTTCGCTTCTCAAAGATCAAGACCACTGTCTTATTAATCGAATCTACACCTTATATCTCAACTTAAAGCGCTAATTAGATCGCGTGTTAAAAGTTTGGTAAATGGTAGCTTAATTCATAAGTGCTCTAGTATGTTTATATAACGCTAAGTATCTGGCCGAAGTCGAATGCGGCTCACTATATATATTCAAAGTAAGACGCCTGTTATTACTATAACAAGTCTAGTAGCCATTTTCCATCATAGTATAATAAAAACTCATGAAACCTTATCTCCGCAAACCTTACGTAAATACCGTTTCGTTTGAGAAGTCCTACAGAAAGCTTCGCAACTTGTACATCAGAATTATCATAAACAGAGTGTACTCGTTAAAGTAATAAAATACAATTATAGAACTAAAATCTCCGCAAAATATCCTTAATACGTTTCCTTGTTTACAGTTTTGTGAATGCTTTATATAAAGTAACAAGTTACAACTTCAATTCGAGCTCTGCTTAATAACTTGCCTAAACTTATAATTACTTCTTCTGGTTGAAAGCATTGTATGTGCAAATTATCGTTTGCTTACAGATAGCTTGATCCAATAAACGTGAGTAATTGGAATCTCAATTATACTATGTGAAAATATATACTTAAGCAATTCGTTATAAAGTTAAAAATAGAAATGAATTCTTTTAACTTTTGTCTCAATAAAAATAATATTAAATTACGCCATCAAAATAGACAATTAAGAATACTTTTAATATCGCAATTTAATCCTCGACTTACAAAATGTATTTCCAGTTCCTAAAATAAACGCTTTGATTTATATAAAACAAGTCAGAAATTGATATTTTAGAATTGTTTTAAATCATGATTTCTTTAACGGACTGCTTAACTTAAAAAATTTGCGTTCACAGTTGGCATTACGTAATAAGTGTCCTGAAATATTTATTTAAAAAAAATAACTAATAGTTAGGTACCTCATAGCGAGCTTCACTGCACAGATTGCAAATAGGCACAGGGGTGTATGGAGGGCTGTCCAAAGGCCGGCGTTTGTCCTTCTCCAGTAAAATGGTGAGGTTCTCGCCGGAGTGCCACACCTCTTCGTTCTCGGCTACCATCGCCCTGAGTCTGACTCGCTGGTTCCTGTCGTTCTGTTTTGGTGATACCCAGTGAACCTGTCAATAGTTACTAGAATGTTATTTTGTGGTAAGTGTACAAAAACATTTACGTAATCAATAGGCAAGTTATTAAGTTATGAAAGTTATGAAGAAGTAGAGTTTGAAAATTTTAAGCTGATACCGACTGCATGACTTACATTTTTTGTTCGGTAAACTTATGAACTTCTGAATCGTTTAAGAGTTATAATGTGGTGTATTAATTTATTTGACACCACATTATTTTGTTTGTCACAAAAATATCTACCAAAATTAATGTACTTATCATATTATACCCTGCGCATTTTTTATTTTAGTATTGAGTACAGACTTAATATTGAACTTTTAGTTCTAAAGCAAATAGGATGAAGTAAGATCGAACGTCTCACCTCAACTTTATACTTGTCTGAGTTATCTGTGTTTTCCACGGAGTTATAGCACCGTTCGCTGTATCTAGACTGTTTGTGGGTGTCTATGGTCTTCAAACTGCCGACGTCTATGGACTTGTGGTCAAATTCATACGTCGTGTTGTCCACTTCCGGATCTTCGACCGTTATCATGAACCATCTGAACGGTCGTGTGGCGTTGTTCGTTGTTAATTTCACTAAAGAGATCGATTTTAAGTATTTTGTAATAATATTAAAATCAAATGTCTAACTATATGGAGCCCAGCTAAATAAAGATGTATATTATGACTTTGAAAACTTTTTGTGTTTAAAGTTATATATTTTCTTTGCTTTGTTAATAAAATAACAAACTTCTACTAGTCGCATACCGCGTTTTTCTTTGTAAGTGCGTCAACAAGGGCTTTATTGCAAATTTTACTTAAATTAAATTTAATGACAATACAAAACAATAGTAATAATAATAATAAGGTAACAATAGTTTACTGTACATAAGATTATTGTTTCAAAGCTCATCAATTCATATAAAACATCAAAGTGAAATAAATTTAAGACATCCTTACAAACGTAGGTCTGATCCGGACGGTATATGTTAGTGTCATTGCCCTTGGTACTGATGCTCATTCTGTAAATGCCCTTATTTTCACTAGGCGTGCGGACCGTTGCTTGCGGCGGGGTTTGGTCGCATTTCGCTTGCTGACCATTGCATATACTTACTACTGATGCCAATAGAAGTAGTTTAACTAATCTGAAATAACAGTATTTATCCTGCTTAGTTGCGAACTTCGAGGTATAAGCGCTTTTTTCTGGATAGATATATTCAGTTTTAATAATATTCTAACACACTGGTTGTTTACCTACTAATAAAGAACTTATCATTGTTTATGGTTTATATCTTTTAATAAAAAAAGTTTTAGATATCCGCAAGCTAATTTATTAATACACAATGACTGCGTTATAAACTCTTTAATATAACTTCTATAACGTGAAATACGTCTAAAGGATTACTCTAAGGGATTTCATATACCTAAACTCTGGGTAAAGAAGAAATTATTTTCGTCTCTATTTTAGGAAGTAGACATAAGGAAGCGTTATCTGAACAGTAAACACGTGTTAGAATCTTTTTTACTTAATTAACTGAAATAAATACATTTTAAACTTTGTTTGGTTTTTGGTTCCATCACATGCGACCTGCATGTGATGGCATCAATTGTAGTCATATGCCATTTTTATATTTCATACTTGAAATAAGCTTCTGAAGATATCAAAAAACGCATGTTAATAAGTACAATACCAAAAAGCTAGAGAAAAGATTATTAATTCGTTAAGTATATTAACTATAGTGTATGGGCAGGTACATACGTTGTAAACATTTGAACTCTTCTGACGTAAACTTAATAAAATAAACAAATACTGTATGAAACGGTCAAAATTAAATTCTCCAGTATTGTTGAATAATAATGAACAAGGAAAGCTTGATTGGAATTGATTTGGTTATCGCGACGTCAACTGTGAACAGTCTGGGTCGAAATAAACCAACGAAGCGTCCTCTTGGAATTGTGCCAAGAGCAACTTCAAAAAAGAATTAGGGATTATTCACATTCATGGGCATTAATTAGCTAACTGCGAACATAGATTGTTTAGAATAAAATATAGCTTGATTCGCTAATAAATATCGCTTAAGTCGCCACATAAATATTTTATGTGCATAAACAGTTTTGCTTGTTAATACTACATTAGTAATTTTAAGAAAAACAATAAGTAATAATATTTTTAACCAAATAAAGATGAGTCTGTAAATAGCATGCTTATTTAAATTTGATATCAAACTGTGTGTTGAAAGGGAAGATAATATGCAAAATTTAATAAAAGTATTTGAACTGAAGCATCTGGTGTATTTAATTTTATAACAACTCACTGGCCACTGCTCTAATTCATTAAGTAAAAATTTGTGTAATGTCCTTGTCGCTATAACGATCATAAATGATGAATAATTATGATTTTTATTTATTGATAACTTAAATTGAACTGTACTGAACGTTAAATTTTATATAAACGTCATCATGGCAATATTTTGACTGATATTTGTGTCAGTGTCAACAATGTCAACATTAATGGTTCGATGGTTCGATTGTCTTCAGTCTTGACATTAAAATTTCACATGAAAATTTAAATATAATCCTACGGTCCTCTCCTTGAAATGTGCACTACTTAAAATAAATAGAAATGGCTTTTACTCTTTCTAGAAATAAAAATTTCCTACGGAGTGTGTACTCATTACGGAAGTATAGTGAAGCCGATAGATCTCTGTATGACAAACATGAAGCAGGCGAACAACCCCGAAAAGTTTACGGACAGGAGTATCCCGATTGGCGTAAACCTTGGATTAAGAGGGAGGGCGAATCACGCAGTAGATTAAACATTTTCGTAGAAAAAACTCCCAAAATGAGTGTTCTAAATGCCATGCAAAAGATTCCCAATATAACAATACAAGACATCAAAGTATGGTGGAAACAAATGAAAGAGATACAAGAAATCCAAAATCAGCAATATCTGCCCGAAAGAGTGACATCTTTAGGTAGCAATTTAGCTGCAGTTCATTTCTTTACATATCGTCAAGCAAGAGTGAGGTAAGAAAACTTTTTAAGTAATTTTACTCGTTTTTTATTGGTCTATATCACTATATAGTTACTTTGTTAATCAATTATTGAATAAAATATAATTTCAGACTTAGAGGTTCATCTTCATGGATAGCTGGTGATGCATCTACACTTAAGCTCCCATCCCGTTTTATTGATGGATATTTTGTGGAAGCTGTGGACTGTACTAACTTTCACCACGGTGGTGTCAGATATGAGGGGATTAAGAACTTGAGTGGTCTCAATTTCCTCAAATGGTTGTCCTTAAAGGATAACAAACATATAGATGTGTGGTGCATTGACCGACTGGCTGGGCAAAATGGACACACTTTGGAGTATTTAGATATCAGTGGATGCAATATGTGTACTGGTTCAATTCAAGCTTTAGCTAGATTGCATGCTCTGAAATACTTGATTTTAACAGATCCTGCTGATAATGTTGAAATGCAAGCCGCAATTTCATTATTAGAGGAAGAAAACCCACAGTTATTAATCAAAGCTGTATGACAAGAATATTAGTTGCAGAATAATTGTGAAATGTGTGTACATAGTGTATACTAAATTATGTAGTGAACTTTTGTCTAAAAGATATTAAAAATAAAACACAAAAATGTTTTTGAGGTTTTATGTTTAAACATAAGTTGATACAATGATCCAATATGCTTGAACAATGTGTCCGTAGTAACTTTTTGTCTTTACATCTGCACTGTGATCTCCCATCAATTACAAAGAATATTACATTGGTCCATAAATTGGATTCATTAAAAAACTTCTACAATGTGACATCCATTTCAGATTTTAAGGTCATTTTGTCTAATTCAATCTAGTTTACATTAAATTGAACACTTAACTCTAAATAAACCATTCTAAACAAGTTATTTACAAAGTACACCATTTTGACTAAACAATTAGACTATACCTTATATAAAAGAAATAAATAACGAATATGAAATGCTTCATTTAAAATGTCGTTTTTGAAATTATAGCTAACATCTCTTAAAATATAACATTACAACTTGTTATATGCAACAAAGTATATTCAGTCTAAAAGAACTGCTTATTTACCAGGCTATTGACTGACGCGGTCTAGACATTTGTGGCGTGACTCAACCCTAAACTAAGATCTGCAAGTCAATAAGGCACCAGTAATATGCAGCATACAATTTTCATATTTGTTATTCCACTAACTCCATTCATTCATCAAGTTGAATATAAACCACACCAAGGGACAAACAAAAAATGGACAATTATTTTAAAGCAAATTGAAACATTGATATGAACCCTCAAAACTATAGATAAAGTCCTTGCCATACTGAAACAGTTTTCTTTAAATACATAATATAACCAAATGAGGATCACTAAGCTCATTGAATTTCGAACATTAAAAAAAAAACCATTTAGGTGGCCAAGTACTTTACCTATTATTTTATTTATTTTTATCAATGATATATTGCAGAATTCGTATATTGAAGTGCAATGAAATAAATTTAATAAAATATTAATAATAGTTTAGCTATTGTAGAACAGAAAAATTGCTATTTTGGTCTACAAAAGAAAGAAATAGAAATTGGCTATTATATTAATAATGAACGCAAACCTCAAATATTTTATTTCCATTAGTACAATTTATGAAATCAAAATTACATTCCAAATTTAGGTAAACAAATTCTTGTGTCTACAGGTATGGTTGCTAAAATTTAAAATTAATGGCCAATAGTATATTAAGAATATGAATATATCAAAAACCCAAATTAAAAGAGATATATGACTTTACGGACAAATTTTTTTTTAAACAATTACTTTAAATGTGATGAATCTATATCTGTACTTAATACACAGAATATAAAAGCAATAATCTAGCATAATAAATTTGACACAATGATTTACTTTTGTTATGATCAAATAGTTGAGGTTTGTTGTTCATTTCGAATCAATCTTTATCTATGACAATGTTTTATCTAATGGTATATAAAAGTCAATCTATTGTAAATATGTTTTATTTATCGGATACCTATATGTAATTGAATGATTAAGAAAAACTAATAGTTAGAAACAATTATAAAACTTTGCACGAATGAAATAAAATATTACAAGTATGGATTATACAGACAAATACATATCACGGAAATTGTGCTATTGCTACTATTTATATTGATAAATGGCAAGAAATATTAAAAAAAATGGTTAATGAAAAATTGTTATGGTTAATGATTTTTTTTATTCCGTAACAGTCGGATAATTGAAAAAGCAAAACTGTCTGCATTCAACCACACACAACTTTAGAGCTCAGAACTGTCTTATGGTAACAAGTTAAATCGACATAAGATAGGTATATAATTATTTTAAACAACGACGAATTAACTATGTTTCATTTCTCATATGAATCGAATCGTTGGCAGTTAAACTATCTCACACGTGCAACAAAGTATCGTTAGGCCTGAAT
Organism: Eurema hecabe; assembly: GCA_026213755.1. NCBI lineage: Eukaryota > Metazoa > Arthropoda > Insecta > Lepidoptera > Pieridae > Terias > Terias hecabe. Next base: position 3,461,512 of record JADANM010003353.1, read on the forward strand.
AACACATTAACCATAATTTTATTACGGAAACTTATAGAAATGATACTCTCGTTTTAGTGCCTGTGAATACTCAATATATTATGTGAATATAATATGTATTATGTATGACACACCACGTCAGTAAGATAGTTCAGCCATTGTTCGTTTTCGATGCGCTCGTTATATTCGGAATGGAATTACAAACTATTACATACATTTCTATAAAGATAAGATTTAACAGTGCGAAAATATTCTCTTACATTATATATTTAATAAATTCTCTTCACTTCCGGACTCCTAAAGCAATTATCTAACTCGAAAGAGATCATTTATAAATTCAATTTTCATATATAAACATTCATTTGTATTGGCCGAAAATTTTCTGAGTATAAATAATATATCTCATCTAAAATTAGCGTTCTAAATAAAAATCCTAATTACTTTGAGAGCCTGGAACACTTAAAACTATATTAAAATAGAATCTAATATTTACAGTGAGATTGTTGATGTATAAATATTGATTTAACTAGTGTTTTTATGATTTGAGCTGATTCTGTTAATGTCAACATTGACTGAACGCTACGATGAATCTTAAGAGCGGGCGAGAACGTATGTTAGAAGATAAATATGTAATCACAATGTATGAGAATGAACAAGTCATCCGCCCATACAAGAAAATAATTGTCACAAATATTATTATAACCCGCCTCAATGCAAAAGTACACTAAATTAGTACGTTACTTACTGTAAACATGGCATCCAACAAACCACTCTTGTCCCTTAACACAAATCACTGTACATAGTTAGACGATTAAATAAGTAGATATTCATTTTATAAAATGAAGAAAAAAATATTCAAACGCGTGGAAGACGAACATCACAACATAAAATAGAAAACGATAAAGACCTACACGATTAATATTTGCACCAAAATCGACCCCATTTTAATAATCATTGAATTATTTTATCCTTTATTTAACAAAAAAAAAAACTTTTTTATATTCTGCCAAAGTAGCTATTACTGATAAGAATAGATTAAAAATTCAATTATTATTAAAATATAAATGGGTCTGATATACACATTCCCATATTGCATTAACATTTGGTACTCTAAATGCGAATAGACACCGCCAATTTTTTCAGAGTCAAATGTCATAAGGTCATCGACCACTACCGAGTCGAATATTTTTAATTAAAATATTCAAAAGTTCTAATAGAATTCGATCCTTCGAATATAGAACGAATTCCGTTAGTCACTTCAGTGTTGCCCCCTTCGAAACACCCTCATCCCAGATTAACTTAAAATGAGTATGTATACTATACATACGATCGATTATAGAAATATAACCTACGATATTATTATATCCAACAAAATACAAATAAACATTGAGATCGTGCACGTTTGAGTATATGATAACTAATATGATATTTATTGATATATATTTTATAAGCGAAAAAGATTTTAAAACTGTTCTTTATTTAAAAATCCCAAACTATTAAATAAAAAAAAGTATGAATTCTAAATACGCTCGCTCTCTCATTCCTACGGTCATATGATCAAGTTAAAACGAGATAGCATGATAATCTACATGTCGTACTGAGAATGAAATAATTTCATAACCTACGTTATGAATAGAATTCTACTATGTATTGCAAAAAAGGTGCATAATGTTAAAATGGTAAATATATAATAATATGGATTTATCATAATTAGTTACACCCGCGTCCCATTACACTCACGCACATAACATTTTTTATTTATTTTTTGTATTTTTTCTTATACTAATAACTTTTTGGTTATTACTAATTAGATTATAACCAATCGCCGCATCGCCTGTTAAATGCAATTAGGGCTCTCTACTTTCATATCTCAATCAA
>JADANM010003353.1:3498748-3521068 GCA_026213755.1 Eurema hecabe
CCGTATTGTGGCCTTAAATATTTAACATGCGTTTGAGTATTCGGCCAATAGACTGAAGAAAATAAGTCGTACACACAGTAAATATACAGAATTTTATATTAACGATCACAAGTCACAACCGATCCGCAATACAACCTATATTAAATCCTGAAGGTAGCATTAACGACAACATTGCATAACACGACATAAATTGTAAATTGTGAAACGAATAGAAAAAAAAAAGCTTTCTATTTACAATGCCGATATAAAACAAAAAGGGCCGTTCCGTTGAATATAAATTACCTGGGCGTAGGTGGTTGAGATCGTGGGGTGAGACTTCCCTCAATTAGACTTGAAGTGCTGCCTCGGCTCTGAAGACTGCTGCGCTTGCTGTTGCTGCAATCTGAACCGTATTGCCTTACATTAGGATCGAAATCACGTTGACACGACAGTTATGCAAATAGAATGGATACCTAGTTTTATATCAACTACTAACTAGTACTATGTATTTATTAACGAGAGCTATAAATACGGATATCAAAAGTTTTCAATTAGCATAATTTTCCACGTCTTATTCTTATTAATACAGTGGAATCTCGATAACTCGAATGTCAAGGGAAATGCAAAAAAATTCGAGTTAATGAGTTTTCGACTTAAAAAGGATTTCGAGATACAAAGGATTTAACCGCTAAAATTTCGACTAAGAAAGGTGCGATTTTTGAAATTCGAGTTATAGAGTCTCCTTTTTGAAATTCGAGTTATAGGGTACAAATATGTCTATTATTTTTATAAATACCTATTATATAATAGGTATTTATAAAAATACCTCGTAGGGAAATAACATTTTGTTCGAGTTACAAAGTCAAAATAATTCGAGATATCGCGTATTTAGGGCTTCAGCGGAAGGGAATGACACTTTTTTTCGACTTACTGAGGAATTCGATTTAACGAGGTTCGAGTTATAGAGATTCCACTGTATAATAATAGTAGCGATTCGCCCCGGCTTCGCTCGCATATATTATGATGTAATCTATCCTATCTTTTAAGTTGGATCAAACTGCACGCGGCGTGCAAATTGAACTTAAAATCGGTTCAGTAGTTTAGGAGTCAATCGCGGACAAACAACGAGACACGTAATTTATATACAGTGTGTTACAAAACAAATTTTCGATGCGAAAACCTCTCACGATGTACGGTCTAACAACCGTAGGTGAGTTGCCAGCGTTTGTTAATTCCCTTGAATTTGTGTAATTTTTTCACTTTTGCATAGTTATTTTATATAATTTTTTTTATTCAAAAGGGTTTTTAGATAGAGAATATTACCATTCAGGATCGGACACATGTTTTGTAACACACTGTATATTACGATATCGAAAATTATTTAATCTTTTTTGTTTGAAATTTGAAAACTTACCCATATGCGACGCGTCTGTGGGGAACATGATATCCTCTCTAGGCAGATCATCGTCACTTTCTCCATAGTCATCGAAAGGTCTAGAACCATTCGACAGCGCCCCTACTGTCACCACCTGCGTTGAACCGGCCATCGGCGATGACGTCACGAAATGGTCTCCACCCATCGAGTACTATAAAGGACCAGAACAGGGTAAATAGTAACGACATTCTCTCTTATATTAAAACTATGACATAACATTGTTTTCCGAATTAATTAAGATACGCAATAAAAGGAAATTATATTTCAATCAATTTCCTCATGTTACAAGTGTAATATAGATTTATAGCGCTGGAATTTAGAATGAGAAAGTCCATTTTCCATATTAATATTGAAACAAAAATTAATATCACAATGATTTAGCAATTTTCCTGTTGATAAACTTATATACTTCTTTATTTATTTCTTTTTTATGCGGTATGACCAACCATTATGAACTAATTTTTAGGCATTATTCAATTACGACATATTATGACCTTAAAACAGTATTTAGACTAAAATAGTGTCCATTACACATTTCTATGTAAAATCGAGCTACTATCTATTTAGATTTTCGTGCGTGAGCGATTCATATATCATTTTTCATTTTCCATCTCTCTCTATCTGCCTCTCAATACACCTAGTATCTTAGGCCATAATAATGTCCCGAGACGATCATATTGTGCTATAACTAATATCTAAATAGACGCATTTTTATTTAGCTTACCGGCACACTGGCAATGGGGTGTACCCGCAGTTGCTGCTGCATGATGGCGGACGACGCGTGCGTGCCCGCGTCCTCGAGCTCGTCGGCCCACGGCGGCTGCAGCAGACGTATGTCCGCTCGCTTCACTTCCACCGTCTCCTTTGATATATTCTCGCCGTCTATCACCTGGGTTTTTTGTGTTTTAAGTTGTTTAATTATACTATTATAGATCTTCTATTATGTAGTGTAGACTAAACGTAAGAGAAACTAAAGAGTTACTTTGGTGCATATCGCCAAAATAATACCTAAACCGCAATCGAATGTTAATATAGATAACGATATAATTAATAGATAAAAACTCATTGAGACTAGAAATAAGTTATCTAGCGTGAGATTTTTATCCAGCAATGATTGCCAAAGTAATTCATAAAATTATAATTGACTCCAAACAAAAAACATTTGATTAACTCATACTGTCATACACTATGTATACGTTGAAAGGAATGTCGAACCTTTCCTGCTCGTGTAAAACTTGTTTGAAGACCCACATTAATTCGTAATGAAGTCAAGTCATGCTGGCAATATATAGTTCTATATTATACACGTGTATCGGTGGTCCATGTCTTTCTTACTGTAGAACAAAACTTACCCTAACTCGGATCCTAATTGGCGAATTGTGCACTTCAAACACGAACCCCTCCACAAAAACATTTTGCACACTGTCCCGGCTGGAATCAGTCCTAACAACACACGCAGAGCCAATAGACAAATGGCTTAACTGAGGGCTTGCGTCACTTATCACATCGTATTTATTTGCACCAAATATATCACTGTACTCCACTGGTTCGCTCTCTTGACCGTCCAATTCAACTATCACTTTACAGCCTTCCGCTTGCCGAATGACACCCGGGGTGTAGATCCCGCGTTGCTTCGCTAACACTCTGTGATCTCTCCATTCCGATAAGTCTATGTTCGGGTAATGAATGTATTCGTGTTTCAGGTCTTGCGGGGACGCCCGGTGTACTATAGGCGACGGTTGGAGATGAGATGGGTAAGTCACCGGTGTATATTCTACGGGTGGCGGCGCCGACACTGGAACGTTAATGTTCCGTTCAGGAATGTTATTCATGCAGTTTCTCTCGATCTCCTCCAGTTCGGACGGGGCTAGTTTCCGTTTTTTCGGTAGATTTCTGATCGGTGCCTGCGTGGGTGTCTGCTGTGCAGGTGATTGGTTACTGTTACCGTTGCTCGGGTTGGTAAAATTGGCCATTGTTATGTTCGGTGTCGGATTAGTACTCGATTGAGACAAACTGACGGTTCCCACGCTACTGATTACTGATGCTGGTATCTGAAAATACACGGAACAATAAATACGTACACATCTTTTTATCAAGATGCATTATGTAATACAGTTACTCATTACAGACTTTGCTCTTTGTATTTGCTCTATGTAGAGAAAAGAAGTTAGAGATAAATTTTTGTAAAATTTTATATTAATTGATAAATTTTAAACATTGAAAACTACTGACAATAAAGAACTCTCTTAAACCAATGTATTGTTATATTAGCTTTCTATGACCACGTATAATACAATATAACTAATAAAATCTGGCAGTATAATAATTATTTTCCCAAGTGGAATTCGCAGTAAGTACTTACTGATTTTAGAACCGAGTTAATAAATTAATATGATTTATAGCTACGTTCGAGATATAATAAGAACCCATTAAATGTAAAAAAGTAATCAACTAAATATAGAATTGCATTTATCTATACTCAATAAACGTTCGATTTAAAACGGTAAAGGGTTCGAATTCGAACTTCCAGAATCACACGACTATCCATCCACGAGTACGAGATAAACGCGTACAAAGCGCGCGAATAGTACATGATCATCTTTTTTTGTGTACCTAGCTGTTTCGACGGCTCCGGATACGGGTCCTTTAGAGCCTTACCTGATCATCGATATCGTAGTGTTGCGAGTGCGAGCGGTAATGTCGCGGAGCCGAGCGCGGCTGCGCGGCGCCGCTCGCCGGGGCGCGATGCATCACCGCTCACGGCTCACTCATAGCGCCTGCAAACATACCAGCGTTACTACAGTCTCGACATGATCGTAACACCACATAGGAGCGGTAAACAGCTCATCGTTACTATATTAATGTAGCAGAAAAGCAATTAGATAAGAGCGGCGACACATGACATGATCATGAGACCACGATTCTTTCAAGATAATGAAATGGACAAAGAAAAATATCCAAGGACAGTATTTAAATAAAATAAAAAAACATAATCTTATGAAAACGAATCGTAGACATTAACAATTTTAAAATAGTTTTATAATGTATTTAGATAACTGTTTTATTAATTAGGATTTGCAATTTATTAAAATTATTTGTTAATTTATCTCGAGTATAAATATGTATTACGACGATTTAGTGATGAATCTCTCGTTGGCCACGCCTCGTCGTAGCGATTGTAACACTAGGATAAATAACGATGAATAATCGTATTAAAGTATCACGTATCAAAGTAAGGAAATTATTTACTAAATAGCTTTTAATTGTTAATATATTGTTCTTAATTTATAATAGTCATAACACTACCTCGAATCAATTGTAAATCCTTATTTAAAATGTATTCTTGGAACCTATGTAAGGTACGTATATAATCGCATGTGAGATTATTTCATACTTTACAAGTTTTTATATTAATTACTTAATTATTAACTTTTTATTTTTTTTTATTGAAAAATTGTAAGATGAGTTAAATCAACGTACGTTTGCGGCCTAATTCATTATTTTTAATTTATTGTACCTACGTCATTACCACAACAAGTTATTATAATCACTAGGTAATTGTTTCACTCACAATTGAGGTATCTTTTATGTTTGTCTTTTTTTAAATTATACTGGTGTGAATATTTTTTAACACTCCCAGACTCTGGGCATCTAAGAATGTTTGTAACGGAGCCTAAAAGATGTTTTATCCAATATTTAAGTATGCAGAAAACGTACGGCAAAATTAATTTTTAGATAGAAATACGATCTGGTAAGTAACATTTTATAATGAAATACAATTCTTACTTATATTATATATGCGAATAAATGGGGAAGGACAAAGGAGATTTTTTTTTAAATCAACCCCCAACAGGTTGCGCGAGGGGTTGAAACTTTTTTTAATTTTACGCTTTCACGGCCAAACCGCTGCACCGATAGTAATGAAATTTGGTACATAGATGGTCTAGAGCCTGAGATAAAACATAGGCTACTTTTTAACTGGAGAAAGGGATTATAAGTCGGGAAAGTGGGGGGGTCAAAGTTTATATGAAAGTCCACGCGGACAAAGTCGCGAGCAACAGCTAGTATGAGAATAATAAGTACTAATTAAAGTTTTATAGCTTTCTTTTTTCTGTTTAAAGAACTATTTTTAAATATACAAAAAAACGTATCATTTCTATCTACAAACAATGACCTCCGAAATAGATGCCTTTCAGTATAAACCTAAAATGTATTTGACCTTGCACAAGGCTTACATCTACTAATAGATCAATATAAAACGTACAATTTTGCTACAATACAAGTTACTAAGTAATTTACTTTAAGCCACTTTTTACTATTGATAAGCACGCGATTAGTCATTAACTTATTTTATGCAATTACATCAAGGCCTAAAGAAAATGATTTCTCCAGTAACGTTATCAAATCTTGTCAATTCAAAACGAGAACATCGACAATCATTATTAGGTAATTACTCTTCACTCACAGATAATGGCCGGCAAAACCTGTTCAAATCGATAAAAGAGGAAAAATCAGTTAATAATTAAACATAATTATAGTTTATAATACCAATCGCATACAAACTCGAGTTAACTAAGATGTGCATTTGATATTTATTTATATTCGCAGCAACAGATCAGCTATTTTGGTTTTAATAGAAATAGACTTAGCCACGATCAATAACCTGGAGCGTAGTTGAGTACTAATTGTTTTATTCTTTTACTGCCGACAATAGGGGCGGGGTAATTAATATTTTATGTGGATGCACTGTTTACCGTGCTGCTGAATTATTTACATTGGTTTACCTTTACATTGCAATGCATACTATGCATTGTATCCTTTAATATATTACGTATTTTTAAAGATACATAAGTCCCTTATTCAACAAATGTAATATACACTTCTCGCAAGTGAATAAACTCATCGAAATTTACAAATATGCTGAAAGATAGAGCTGAAATAAAATACTTGATTGGTGATAACTGATAAATTATATTTAGGTAGGTACCATTGAACCGAATGCTGCTCCATTGCAATCGTGAATGAAACTCTGAATTCAATCGAAATAAAATGTTCTGAATTTATTGCGGCACAGTGATCTAACACTGCTACGTGGCCTAAATAAGTATTTAAATTACAGCATTATTATATGATGACGAGATATCAAAGTGTATCTACGGAAATTTATTTTTCTTATATTATTTTTATAAAGACCTAGAATAGCATAATATTAATATTAACGTACGCAACATAAATGATAAAACGCTTGAATAATAATTTGAAGTATGTTATTAAATTTTTTTTAAATATAGTTCTAGACTTTTTAAATAACATTATAAATAAAAAGGATGATTCATGTACTTATATTTATAATGACTTATAATGACATCATTACAGTTTTGACAGTATGTACTTATAGACCTTATATCGTTAGTACAACGATAGATTAGTAGACAGTAGTCAACGATATAAAGCGATTAATAACCTTTATAAAACCTTTACAAAGCGGCGGAGCTCTCGAATCTAGCTCATAATTACCCACTCGTAGCGACCTAAGCAAGTTCAAACATGTTCATTCTAAATCCCAACGACCTTGTTCACAGCGAAGCGTTATGAATCTACATCCACACATAAAAGAGCCCATTAGGCAAACACTCCTATGGAGATAACGAACGCATAGTAGTCGTTAGTACATATGAACTTACGCCTTGACGCCTACACATAACACCAGTAAGTAGCTCAATGTTCAAGCAGTTCCGTACCGGTAATGAGCCACCGATAATTATATTACGTTCGATAACAAGCTCGTACAGTTGGTACAATTATCGCAACAAAATTTTACACAACAAGTCTTGTTCCATTTAGAGTTTAGACCTTATGTCACGTGGTTAACACGTACCCCATTTTCTAAATGCAATACTCTAAAGAAATGAAAGATTTAATAAGACAGACGACATATTTATTTATACTACAGAATATCGAAAGCAAAAATGTACCTCTAGTTACAAAAACTGCTTTGTGCATTTCTTAAAATTGCTAAGGAAATCTGAACTTGTCAATTGTCATGTCAACAGTTCAACATGTACATTGTACACGAATCATCGGTGTAATGTGGAATATATTGATGACTCGAGTACCGCTATGACAGTGTTTGGTGACAAAGAAAACAACTAGAAAATTAAGTTTGTTTTTCTGGTGATAGGGACAACTGAAAAGATTCTTCTAATGAAAAGCGACATTTAATCAAAAACATACACGCGTTATCGGACTTAGAAGAAAAAAAAATCTATAACAAAAAGGATTAAAACCAAGATTCTATAAAAGTAAAACTGGGCGTCTTTTGCTCAAAGACAAATTTTCAAGGATGGTTTGTGGTCCTTTTTTTAAAGTTATTTAATAGTATCCAATTGTACCAAACAACGATGAAGATGATCAAGAATTACGTGACTGTGTTTTTCACAAGTGATGATTCACCTACGTCATTAGTTTGCTGGTTTCGCGGCCGACTTTACCTATGTGATTTGCTCTACCATAGTACCATACTACACTACGAAGTGTGCTATAACACAATACTACTATATACCACACAATACTTAACATATGCATGTACATGTATGTATAATTCGCGTCACGAATCTTTAGCGCTGAACGAAACCTGCGCAGAAGTCAAAAATAAGGTATCGAGGTAAAGGCGCGGCGCGCGGGGCGCGTGATAGTCGTGTTGTCTTTCTCGCACCAATACGTCAATTTCGAGCGCGATTCTACCGTTGCGCAGCTATTCTCGTCCAACGCTAAACATAAATGACGCCTACTATACCACCGTTGAGTGTATCTCTATATTATGCCTGTAAGGAGTTGCTACGCTCTTAATCATAAGAGTATAAAAGGACTTATCAAACAGGTGACGTGTGAATGAACCTTAACTTGTTTATAAACATTAACAGTTTATTTATCCTCTTTGTTTCATAGCATTCGAAGATTCGTTGCCTAATTTTATGTTATTCTCTCTTAATATGGCTGTAAAAGTACTGTTTGTTTGTAAAGTACTGTTTTCTGTCAATTAATTATTATACCTAACGAACTATTTACTGCGGTACAATATAAAACAGACATCGTCACATTTCTTCACACCTAAAAAATACGACAATTATTTACCGTGCAAGCGATGGCAATACGCTTAGGAAATATTCGTCATAATACTCAGAATCATTCAAGGTAATTTCTAGCGAAGTATTAAAAATAGTCTCCACATTAATTTAATACTATCCATCCAAGCAGTGACCAAAACAATGTTTAATTAATCCTAGATTCCCTATTCTACCTTACCATACCTTCACTATAAAAGATTAAAGATTTATTACACGATCGAACACAAGCTCGTAAAAACGTAGAGCGAAAACGTCAGTAACAACGCCTAGCATAATGAAACGTTTCAATTAATCACTCGAGACGCGTACCTACAACGAGAAAAAAATATCTCGTCAAAGGCTGTAAAACAATGATGCATGTTTCCGGTGAGCGTACCTGTTAGGGCTCGTTAAGAGTTAAGACCTAAGCGTAATCCTTACAACTTTCTACCAGATGGCTGGCGCGCCCGCCATTAAAAAAGTCCTTTCACACGAAATGAAAAAGTGTCCTGTCTTGGCGAATTTTTATCGCACGAAATAATTTCCTGCCGGTGCTTATGCACTGTAAGTAATATAAGCATACCTAGAATGTAACATGATACGGTTTATTAAAATTTGTGTGATTCTGTTCTGTTGTCTGTTTCATAGAAATGTCAGCTATATTAAACTAACCCATCTTTCTTGTAGGCTTAAATTGTTAATTTTAAACATTATATATGCTATAATTATGAATTATATTATAAAAAACCTCTTGTACACTATGAGGAAGAATATAAAATTATAAGCAGCAAAACTGATGTTCTAATTTTAGTACATATTATACTGAAATTTGTATTATTTAACCACATTTTTGACACAAAATTTAGTTTGTAAATAGGTATTACATACAATATTTCATAAAATCTCAGCCTACCAGGAAAAGAACCTCCTCCTTTTTTGAAGTCGGTTAAAAAGAACATTAATTTCTCTTCTCTAAAATATAAGTTCAAAACAATAATTGCCTTGACTTTATGTATCTTAATCGGTACCAGTTTAAAAAACTGAATCAAAATCTAATTCTTCTAGTGATGTAAGCATACATACAACCCCGGTCTCTTTCCATAGTGTGGCCCGATCCATACCGAGGAAAGGGATTAAATTTATACATGTAGTGCGGAAATAAAACTTATTTTAATATTTAACACTGATCATAAAATCAGTACTAACTTTACAGGAAAATACTTTTCCTAAACTATCATTATTGTTTCTTTTTTAACCTTAATTATTTAATTTTAAGAAAGTATTTGAATAATAGAACTACAAAACTTATTATTAAACCATTTTAAAAAAATCTGATAACTCAAAATTGTTGGCAAGATGATTTAACTGAAGAAAAACATTTGATGTTTAATATTTGTAGACTTTATATTCTTATACACCAGTTGATTTTATTTCATCATAAAATGACTTTATCATATACCCCATAAGCTTTAAATATCATATCATTCATCTCTGTTAGAATCAGTGGTATATTGTTGTATGATATATCCATGGTACCTATGTACAATAATTATAAGGTAATAGAATAATATGTGAGCAATATTAAATACCTATTGCAGAAGCCAATTATAATTATAAATTGTAATCATAAACTTCCTCTAGCAAATTGAGTTTATCTCATAGCCACTGAATGAAGCATGCTTCATCAATGTTTTGTTGCAGGTAAATTACATCATACAACATCTAATACTCAAGTAAATTGGAATACATTAAAAGTCTTAATTATAAAGTGTATAAATTTAACAACCATTATTTTAGTGTTTGTATTAAAATCTGAGCTTTAACTTCTGTCTAAATGTAGTTCAATACAATTGTATACAAAACACACCCAGTCCCTTGTGTCAATTGAAAATAAAGCTGCAGTGTTTCTGATAAAGAAGTGATTCTTCAATTACTTACATAGTTATTAACTGAAGTGGAGATGGAGATCATTGCTGCTGGCAATTATTTATAAACAATTCGAGTTGGAAGGCAACTAATGCATTTATGTAGTGTAATCAGCTGATAACAGCGATAGAGTCGCGAAGTACGTACGTAGGCAGGTTGTATACGATAGGCGCATGCTTAGATTTTACCGAAATCAATCAGAATATTCACTCGCGTGCGACGTCGCGCTATAGAGCGTGCACTTCTAAGCTATGACTAATAATGGACGTCAACACTTCACCAGACCGACACCACGGCTGCGCCACACGGTGCACAAAATCGAATACCATTACTTATTCACTGATGCAAAATTACAGCCGTGTGCGGCCTACATGCGCAGACAACGTTTCGTTATGAGCTAGACTTATACCGCCTTCTCAACTCACCGTCGCTTTCCATTGTTAAGAACACGATGCACGGCGTAAACAACCAAACCACATTATAAAACAAAATGGAAGTCCGGATCGCGCTCGCGACGAGATGAGAAATTTTATGAGCGCTGTGAACACCTCTCGAGTAGTAAAACGTTGTTACTATCCTATCGTAGTATTTTAACAGCCCCCCCACCAATGTATAATCCGTCTTCACTGCACTGAATCATACACGTTACAAAGAAATATGTCCACAAACACTGTAATACATCGAAAACTTTATAGGTTTACAACGTTTTGCACCAATTTTTATATTCACTTGTGAAAATAATAATCATTGATGCGTTTGACATCGCGAGACAAAACACCCACACCAAAAAATTTTACATAGCGACTGGCCTGGCCCACAATAATTTCCACTCGAATATATTCCTATTTCACTCGTTCACCATTCATTTAATTATTTCTCAATACGTGCAAGAGAGACAGAAATATATAAATATTTTCCATGTATGAATAGAATCGGTGTTGTGAAGTATCCCTCCCCGGCGCTCTGGCCGAAATCGAGTTGAATGGACCGGAGACGCGGTCAACGATTGGATCGATTTTAATCACGTGATATAAATATGTCGCATGGTAGTATGGTCCACACTTTCGCGCGAATATTTAAATGAAAATCTATATCATGTTCATGTTAACTATTCAGTTTTGTCTTCCGTTATTTTTTTATTAATATAAAATTAATATTATGTATTAAAAAAAACAATTTTTATGTTTACTATAGGAAAAATAGAATATACAGATAAAGTATCTGAATCTTTTAAATTCTTATTATAGGAGTTGATTTGAATATTGAGTTTGTTTGTTTAATTTACAAACAATTACTACAAAGCTGTTATGCTTTTGTAATATACTAAAACTGACTAAACTATAAGTTAATAATAAGGTGATTTTGAAATATATGTAATATAACATGCAGGACAGACTACAGAGTACTTCACAAACAAGAATCACAATAAAACATAATTTAACATATTGATCTTTATTGTATAGACATGAAGCATACTTATATTTTATTTCATAAATAAAATTTAAGGTTGTAGTCATCTATATGGGAGTAAAGATTTTAAATTATATACTAACCGAAATTATTTGTGAATAGCAAAGGCTACGGTATGTAACCACTAACAATACAAGATCCAATGAAATATTGTATAACACTGTATGAAGGAGGTCACATAAAGTTATTTAACTTTAAATGAGACTCAAACTCCAATGGACATTTTATTTATATAAATTAAACAATATAATAGGTTTTGAATAATTAAATTTATTGTATATGAAAATATATCCTACTTACTTAGAATTAAGTAATGACTAAAACTTAATTGCAATTTAAAAGAAAGCAAATTGTGTCTTCTATTTGAATTAGGAGAATAACGTGGAAATTTCTATTTAGGTATTAGTAAGTTGATTAAAAATTATTGAGCATTAAATAAAAGTAAAGGCATTTATTTTTCTATACATAGCAGCATTAAGACTTTCAAAATTTATTATAAAGCCATCTACTGGAATAAGTATTTATAAATAATAATACACATTTTTCATATTTAAGAAATAAGACATTGTGTGCTTTGACAAATTATAAAGTACAACATAATATTATCAATAATATTTTAGCGTAAGTAGATTCTTAGATTCCGAGGCCAAACACAGAGACAATGCAGTACATTGTTTTATTTTCCCAGCGCACTGTGCAAGAGCCATCTGTGATATTGTCCCAAAAACAAGATGATGCTGTATGCAGTCCGGCACCATTTTTCTGCATGATTGTACAAGTTACTGTAAACAAATAAATAAAATGTACATACAACATATTAATGAATAATGTTTATCATACAAATGTAAGAATAATTAGTTTATTATCAAGAAAATGACTAAACAATTATAACAAAATTTACCACCACAAATTTAAAGTTAATATTATGATTTTCTTACTTAATAAGAAACAAGTTAACATCTAAGTGGTTTTTACTTTATGCTATATTACTTAAGTGACGACACTCACAAATCCGTTAGTCCGATACCCACCTATATATTTATATGGTTTTTGAAGCTTAGTCAATTGTCCTAAACATGATTCCACCACAGCCGAAGTCCATTGATTAACTTTGTTGTGCTGGTAGGCTGTACCTCCGATTGAGTTTTCGATAGCTTCCTTTATAATTTTACTCACATCGTCAACAACGAATTGATTCTGAAACAAGTTTCGTTAGTTACAACAATCGATAATACATGATGCACAACTACCTGAGCACACATGTGTTATTTTACCTCCTCTGCTAAATCGTTACATTCTTTCACATCCATGATTTGTTTTTGTGTTGAAATAAGTGTGGATTGGGTCTTCTAGAAATCAGTTTACAAGATACCACAAAATTTGACGCTAATGCAGAATCATAAAAGTCAAATAGTAGTGCCAAATCAAAATGACATAATATGGCAGTCCGCAGTCGGCAGTAGTCAAATCAATTGCACAGAATATAATCTTATTTTTTTAGTTTCATTTATGATCTAGCTCAATCCATTATTATTTTTATTTATAATGTTAGTTTTAAAAACAGAAAAAATAACGTAATTAAATTTGTTATACTTTTTTAACAAGGAGAATAGGTTAACCACTTTTTTTTAAATATGGTAATACAAATTTGAACTTTCATTCTATTTAATTCGTTTGATCATTTTAGGTTGTCATTTTTATTAGTGATGAGTCATATATGTAACGCAACAGATTGATTTGAATCGACTCAGTAACTCAGTGAGTCATTAGACATTGTATCAGTTGATTGAGCTAGGCAGACTGAAATATAAAGTAGGACCTCTACGTGCCCATTTTTCCTATTCCCTTTATAGTTTACTCTCTTTCATACCAAGAACTTTCCTTATTCTCAACTTAAAAATTTCGCTACGCGTTTTTGAGGCATCGAATAAGGAGTTTTACGACTGCTTATTGACAGACAACAGAAATGGCCGCTAAGCATCAGAGAACTTCATGCTCTGTTGTCCGCAATCCCGAAAACGAAAATAGGTATGCGTCAGCCTATCAGAACTTCAGAAGGGGTTAGGAAAGATTTAAGAAGTTTTGTAAGAATATGGAATAATAGATTGAGTTTAAAAAAAGTTAGGACGAAGAGGTATTTTTTAGAATTTTGAAACTGAAATATAGTTGTGAAATTGAAAACAAATTTAAAATACAAGGTAACCATTGAAGTAATAAATAAACTACGAATATTTGATTTAATGCCTATTATACTGTAGTCTACTTGCTAGTTACTACTGAGCTATTTGTTGTCTATTTTAAAATATTGAACCGTTGTTGAACGAGTTGATCCGTGAACTAAGTCGGTTCAATCGCACGGTGCGGCGTAGCGCAGCCGCAGCGTAGTGTTAGTGTTACCCTAATACCTAAACCCATGTCTAATTTTTAGTTCGGGTTGAAGTATGGATATATTCGTAATAAATTGTATTTAAATGGCTTCATCTGTGCAAAATAATAGAGTGTCGCATTCCGATTATTGTGCATGTTGCCGAACGTGCAATATGTGGTGCTGGAGAGCATTAAAATGGCTTCCAGTATTGTTGATAGTTTCTATTGTGACATGGTCCTATTATGCATACGTTATCCAATTGTGCATTTGTGAGTATCTTGGCTATTCTTATAAGAAACTTTATGAAATTAGTAGGAGAGTAAGTCGTATTAAATCTTTTTACAGTTACCATTGAGAGTACAGTGCAACAATGTGTTTATCTCGTACTATATCACATTTTGCTAATAATGTTCGCATGGTCGTACTGGCGAACAATTTTTGCGGATATGAAACCAATCCCAGATAAGGTGAGACTTCAAAGAAAATCTATTACTATTTATCATATTCCCGAAGTTTTAGAAGGCTTTATTGGTTTTAAAGCATATCGTTTTAAACATTTAAATTTATGTAAACAATCTTATTTAATCAATATTACAAATACTATATGTATCTCAATATACATTTAATAAATATAACTATGTTACGAATTAGTCCTACTTAACAATAACTATTAAGGCATCTTTTATATGGCCTACATTTGAATAATAGAAAGTACATAATGGATAGAAATTCCTTGATTAGTTTTTACAATGGAAAGCTATTAAACAATATTATACTCTACTACTAAACCTGACCATGTTTTTAAACTCTCATAAACAAAAATTCTCTTTCATAATTAAAAAAGTTTTCTAAGTTGATTAATGAATCCTAACATTTACCTTAATGTCATGAACCTTACATGTCTTAAAAACAAACTTTATACATATGAGTATGTTTATATGAATTACAAAAAGGAAGGAATTGATATTTGTGTGTTTGTTTTGAATGAGCTACAGAATCACTAAACTATTTTAAATATTTTTTTCAATGTTGTTTAGCTATTTTTTACTCGGAGTAATTTGGCAACTAGTATGTACTAATAAAAGAGATCTTATTTATGTTAAATTGAATTAAAGTTTGTTGTACATGTATAATATGCTGTATATAACAATTTCAGTACAAATTACCCGAAGAGGAATTAGAAAAATTGCTTAGTGCAGACACAGAAGAGGCGCAGAGATCGGTGCTAGAGAACTATGCCAAGGACCTTCCTATTGTTACTAGGTATTTGCTTAGTTTTATTAAAAATGTTTCATAACTTTTTGTTATTACATATATTTAATCATACCTTCTCACTCTAAAAGAGCACCTATAAGTATTATGCAGTTTGTTCTCAGTAGAAATTGTTTTCTAACCTGTGGTATATAGTTGTTCTATGAGAACATGATCATTGCTAAATAGTTCAATACAGATATATTTGGTATTGATTTAAAATAGTTTTTACCTTATATTATAATTATTTTATTTAACACTAGCTGACCCGTGCCCACATCTTTGGGCAAAATTTTAATCATCCTTTTCGGTTTTTTATATAGCCTATGACACACAGCAATAATGTGGCTTTCTATTGGTGAAAGAATTTTTAAAATCGCTTCAGTAGATCCCGAGATTACCCTTACAAATTAACAAACACACAAACTTTACTTTTTAATAATATAACTATAGATTGATTGAATTTCATATAGAATAACAAAATTTTCTCAATCCTAGACTCATAAATGCCATGAGAGCATTCATCAGATTGTTCTTTAAAATGGAAACCCGAAAAGAAATTTTAGAAAACTTTGCTAATACTATTCCTGTTTTAACAAGGTTTGTCTGTTCATAATTGCAGTAGCTAGAATTGAGAAAATTTAAGTTTTCCATTAATTGCAATAAATAATGTTAAAGTAATGATATAAGGTTGTAACATAAGTATTGGTTATAATTATATAGAGATTAAATTCCTCAAAACAAATCTAGGTTGAATTACTGGGCGACTTGAAATTTCAATGTAAGAAATTGTCTTTACAACATGACATGACTTTTATATGGTTTCTTCCATGTAACTGCAAGCTTCTTAACAATTTTCATCTTTATAATAGTTATTAAGAAAATGCTTTTAAATACAAAAATTCATCTTTTAACTTAAACTAGATCATTTAAATTATTTCTACATCTAATTACCCAAAGGCATTTAAAATTTAATAGCAACAATGTATTTATTATATACAACTAAGAGAGTTCATAGCTCAGAACATCATATGACTGTTGTCTTGAACATTCCAGGACAATGTCAGGGTCAGTGCGGTACTGCAACCGCTGTGTGCTCGTGAAGCCAGACCGCGCCCACCACTGCAGTATTTGCGCGCGATGCGTCCTCAAGATGGATCATCACTGCCCGTGGGTCAACAACTGTGTTTGCTTCCACAACTATAAGTTCTTCATGCTGTTCCTCGGATATGCGCTGATGTACTGCATCTTTATTATGTCAACTTGCCTGCCGTACTTCATAAGGTTTTGGAAGGTAAGGAAATTGTATCATATGTCATCCTTATTTAAAGTCAAATATGGATTTAATATTGAAATTTAAATTGCCAAAAAGAGTTAATCTTCAATAGCTTATCAATGTATTTTGAACTTATCATTTCTCAAAATTGGAGGTAATAAATTTTAAAAATAAATAGGACATAAAAAGTTTTTAATCAAATTGTTATCTATGTCATAGATAAATATATTAATTATACCTATATGCTAAATCCTATATTTAAAGGGATAGGAAGAATACAGAGATAATATCCTTGATAAATATTTTTTATTATAAAGATCATATAAAAAATCTAATAAAGAATAAGCAGTATTTAACTATGTTGACGTGAAGTCTCTTACTATTTTTGGCTTAGCATTAATATTTAGTTTTATTTGAATACTACCCAGCTTAAAAACGGCTGACCCTTCCAGATATATCAGGAATACAAGCATGCCCACTGCGATCGTCTGATTGACAACGGCTCATATACAAAGCAATGCATGGAAATCATTGATGTAACCCACTTTTCTAATTAGCTCGGCCCATACACATCTGTAGTTGCCATATCTGTAGGTTGTTTATTATTATAGGAGTATTATCATGAACATTAACTATGGTAATTACTAATTACTAATCAGTATTAATTATATATAATTAGAGGTTAGATTGAAATTGATTTCGACTTTCCATAATAATGTGATATTGTTACAAATTATTTGAGTTTTTTTGTTTTTTCAATATAGTAGCTTAAAGTATTTATAGGATCATAAATAATAGTTTTGTTGTAATATTGAACTCGTTCCACATCGTTTGTCTGAACATCGCAGTGGGAATGACTTATCTTTAAAATTAAAATAACTGTCTATCACAAATGTAAAGATTGAACTATGTGGAACGCTCAGTGAAATATTAGATTTTTTCTAACATATGTATTTCTTATAGTTATAACTTCTAATAGCATAAAGTACTACTATATGTCTGTCTGTCATGGTTTCATGTTTAATCAACAAACTTTAATTCGCTACAGAAATACTTACCTATATGTTAACATTTTAAACTGATATAAAAATGACATCTACTAATCTATATTTTATCGCGAAAAAGCGATAAAGGAATTATGGGGAGAGAAAAAATTACTTTAAAACTTAATTTTTTTATAAATTCTGTATAAATAAAATCTATAAGACATTAATATATTTTGAATAAATTTCGCTTATCACTTCCTATTGTTTCTAGTTTCTTATCACAAATTATGACTGTATCAGCGCTGGGCGTAAGCTAACTTCATCAATCAATAGCGATAAGCCAAATTATAGCAGTTATCTCATGGGCATTATTTGTTTTAATTTTAGTCCCGTTTAATATTACTTGAGAACTTTTTTTATCAACTTTTTAGCAACGAGGCCGAATAACGGTTGAAGAAATAAGGTTAAATAAAAAACGACGGAACTCATTGTATTATTATCTTTACATATAATAAAAACGTAACGAGTTGCTGTCTGTACATGGAAGATATATGAGAAAAAATATTATAGGGACCTTTATTCACGCAATAGAACCCAAAACCATGATTTTTGGAATTTTTGTCTGTTTGTCTGTTTGTTTGTGCACGCTAATCTCAAAAACGGCTTATCCTTTCTAGATGGGTTTTTCAATGATATTGTGTGTAAGCTTCACTTAACTGTTTAATTCGTGTCAATCGGTTGATAAATAAAAAAGTTATGGCAAGTTAAAGAATCACGTTGAACTTGCTGAACGTTTGTTGGCGCGGGTTAGGCATTTTAAAACATGGCTGCCCTCACTTTTCTACGCGGGCGAAGTCGCTGGCACAGCTAGTTGTTCAATATATTTATAGTCAAATTCTGGTTTATCTGCAGCATAAGGTTTAAAATAATATATTGATAACATAAATTGCATTAATAAAATGTCGTCATGAGAATCATTAGTCATAATTATACTGTAGTATCAAAAATGCTATACATTAATGTATGTAGCATCATTAAAACATAAGACATCTAGATACGCTAAAAATTAATTCTAAAGCCTTACTAAAGCTATGTCATACTAAAGCCTTCATTAAAATCAAAAATATCTATTCAACTAGGCTACATATAGTAGCACTTGAATCACCTTGGTATTAAAAAACAATTATTTAGCAACGATTTTAAATTTTTGTCTAATGAATAATTGTATGTCGCAGGGTGACTTCGGCGCGGCAGGCAGCGCCGGGCGCTACCACATAGTGTTCGCGTTCTTCGTGGCGCTGATGTTCGCGATATCGCTGGGGTCGCTGTTCGGCTACCACTGCTACCTGGTGGCGCACAATCGCACCACACTCGGTGAGTTCGTTTTGAATATAACACTAGCCGCGCGTTTTACCCGCATTTATGTATGTATTATACAATATATACTTAGACGATCGTATTTAATCACTCTGTCTATTAAAAAATACTCAAAAAATTCAGTTGTGTGTTTTTAAAGATTTAAGCATATAAAGGGACAGACAAAAGAAAACCACTCTGTTTCATATCTATGAATTTTAACCGACTTCAAAAAAGGAGGAGGTTCTCAGTTCGTCTGTATGTATAATTTTTTTTTCATTCCTATAAATGACATTCAACGGGCACAAACGCAAGCACGAGCGAGTGAACGGGCTGTTCGACTTTTTGAATGTGCACGTGAACCCGACGAGTGTCGGTTTTTAGGCACAGCAAAGGATAAATGCGCGCGTGTGCAGTTTTTTTGGCTGCTTGCAAGGCTTTTATACTAATACTTTTATGCAATAATAATCGGGCAAACGGTGGAATGAAATGAAATGAAATGAAAATAATTTATTCACTTAAATCACCTTGTGATATTTATGAACGTCAAAACTAAAAATATAGATCAATACAGACATTTCGTTGCAGCCA
Source organism: Eurema hecabe (assembly GCA_026213755.1). NCBI lineage: Eukaryota > Metazoa > Arthropoda > Insecta > Lepidoptera > Pieridae > Terias > Terias hecabe. The sequence continues at coordinate 3,518,493 of JADANM010003353.1, forward strand.
CACAATCTGCTTTGTCCAAAGCATTACGTTATTGCAAAAAAATATAAAATAATTTTGCCGTCTGTCTGTTTCAATCTATAAACGCCTGTTTCCAAAGGGTAAGGTGGAAAATAAACTATCCCTCTCTGTCACCTAAAAGACAGGTATCACCATTAGATCATGTTTTTAAGTATTAAACACTAGTTTGGTTTCAGATATGCTTGTGTCGTACAACCGCATGGGCAGTCCAACGGGACAAATTGTTAACTCTATGCTTAAAACCATGATCAATGGTAACAACTAGACCTATTACTCCTTGGTACTAGCTTATTCCTAGAGTAAAAGTATCTATGGAAATTATGTTAGACGTATTTAGTTAATATTAATGATATCAAAATCGTCATGTATCAAATTTAATCCACCTACAATTCCTAGTTTTGTTATTCGTAGAATTCATTTATTTATCTAATCATTAAAATCGTATTGTTTTTTTATAAAATAAATTAATAATCATGATTTTCATATTTTTTTAGTTGCGTCATATAATATTATAAAAGTCATGCGAATATTTTATTATTTCTAAGATTTTGATATAACCCAATTTATTATAAGTTTAAACAAACATGTGAATATTGTACATTTAGTTTTACCGATTTTTATCGTTTCCTTGCTATAGCGAGATCTTTGCAGTATCTATTCACCTCAAATATCTCCGCTCACAGTTCAATTGCGTTAAAACCTTTTACAGACCACCGACGTCTGTGATAACATGGTATGCCTCGTCTTTTTCTTTTTTCCCCGTCAGAACAAGCTTTTTCGCAAGAACAAGCTTTGCGACTGTTCAAAGTCAAAGTCAAAAGTATCTTTATTCAATTAGGCTACATAATGTAACACTTTTGAATCGTCATGGTATTACAAAACATTTACCACCGGTTCGGATGGCAGTTTCTACAGAGAAGAACCGGCAAGAAACTCTGATAGTCGCTCTTTTTTAAAAATAAGAACATACAATTGTAAATATAAACAAATAAAACTATTATAATATTTATACATGAAAAAGGTCACCGTCCCACGAGCGTTCGGAAATATCATTCCAAGCGTTCTGGTCCTCAATATATTCATTTAATGTATAGTACACCTTTTTAATCAAACATTTTTAACAAGGCTTCTAAACTTGAAATAAGTCAGATCCTTGACGGTCTTAGGAAGCTTATTATAGAATATACTCTGCACCATGAAAGTTTTTTGATTTACTAAGTCGGAAGGCAGGCATAACAATTTTATCTCTGTGCCTCGTATTGTATTCGTGCCTTATATATTACGTTCATAGAGATGATCGCAAAATTTAGCCTACTAACAGACACAAGCTTTACAGTATTACATTTTAAAATATTAGTAGAATTTAAAGTAGGTCTTAGTAATAAATGTGAGTATCATTAAATTCCAGAGGCGTTCCGCGCGCCGATGTTCCGCGGCGGCGCCGACAAGAACGGCTTCTCCATCGGCGCTTACAACAACTTCAAAGAGGTGTTCGGCAACAGCCCCAACCTGTGGCTCTTGCCTGTATTTACCAGGTAATATACCCTACTTTATGCTAGACTTCTAGATTAGCTCATACATAATAAGAACCTAGGATATTGGTAATATATGATTATAGGTAGGAACAGATCGAGAAAATTCTAGTATCCTTGGAAATTTACCGCCCACGATCTCATTAAAAAATATTTTTAAATGTGGATATATCTGACATGAATGGTTAAACTGTCAAATGACGTAATACTATGTCAGGTAAAGTTATGTCAAAATTTGACATTTATAACAAAGAAAGATGACTTTTTTTATCGTTAAGTAGCCTTTTTTTAACAGGTAACATTATGTAGGATATGCCTGTAAGCTATATATTACAGATATTGAATAATTTAGAAATTAGCTACTTTTTGAATACTTTTTAGGGAGTAGGTGAGATAGGTTAGTGTTATTTTCAACTTTACAAGACGTGTCGCATATAAATAACAAATTAATGGAATAAATCATTTCAGTTTAAAATATTGAGTTATTTTTATGTGTGAAGTATAGTAATAGTATATTTTTAGCATATGTGTGTGCATGTTGCGTGCAAAAGAAGTGAATGACTTAACCTATTATGATGTTCATTGAAGGGTGTTCACTAATCGTCGTAAATATTTAATAAGTAATTAGGCAAGTTAATAAAAAGTATATATAGTATGCATTCAATTAACAAATAACATATGTGTTTTTCATATAAATATCAGATAGTTCATTATTTATGTAAAGATTTCACTCTACGCATGTTCAAGCCAGTATACGAGGCTTTTGCAATTTTTTGTATTGTTTGAAATTCACAGATTAATTAAAAATATAGAAAACTAAAATATCACCCGCATTAAACCTAACCATTCATATCATCATGCAACATAATTTACTGTAATTTGTCACTAATAACATCTATCTATGTATTTATGTTAGATGTACTATATCTCAGTAACACATGTATTCCTCTTTGTATATCAGTATATTTAAATAAAGTATTGTAGGCACTTAGTAACTACAGCCTGACCCCGATAGATGACATGGTT
>JADANM010003353.1:3551019-3569463 GCA_026213755.1 Eurema hecabe
ATGCAACATTTATTTTATTATTTATTTTTTGTTTGCAGCAGTGTTCAAATTCGGAAATGTTAGACTACAGTCAGCTTATGCTGAAACTCGAAAGAACTTAGTACTCTCAAAAGAAACTAAAGTCATTGTCCAGGGATTCACAGGCAAACAAGGTACATTCCACAGTCAGCAGGCCCTTGACTATGGTACCAATATTGTTGGAGGTGTGTCTCCTAAGAAAGCTGGTACTGAACATCTTGGGAAGCCAGTGTTTGCTACTGTAAAGGAAGCTAAAGAAAAGACAGGTGCCCATGCATCTGTTATTTATGTTCCTCCCCCTGCAGCTGCTGCAGCTATCTTAGAAGCAATCGAAGCTGAAGTTCCATTGATAGTTTGCATCACAGAAGGTGTCCCTCAACATGTAAGTGATCTTTTGTTAAAATTGGCAATATTGTTATGTACCCACTTTATCAATAGAGATAAGAATAATTGTGAAATATTGTGTTGATAGTTATTTTAAAACATATTTAATACTGCAAACCATTTCTTATTATTACTGTTCGCACTTATTATTAGATTTAACCTTCTTATTTTTTTACATTCAGAAAATAAAAACTATAACTTCATAGTTAATAATTTGTTTGAAAGTAAACTCCATTTTACAGGACATGGTGCGTGTGAAACATGCATTGCTGCGACAAAATAAGTCACGTCTGGTGGGCCCCAATTGCCCAGGTATTATTGCACCTGAAAAGTGCAAGATAGGTATCATGCCTGCCGCTGTCCACAAGGCAGGTTGCATTGGTGTTGTGTCAAGATCAGGTACCCTCACTTATGAGGCCTGTCATCAGACAACTATAGTAAGTAAAAATTGTTAATAACATGAGAAAAGATCGAAACTGCATTTTTGAAGGATGATTTTAAAACTCAATTCAAATCTCTATACAACATTAAATAAGTGATGATGAGTGTAATGTGAGATAAGATTTCTTGTATTTTTAGTTTTGCCAATAAATTGTACTTGTACTTTGTACTTATTTTTTATTCAGCCTTGAACTTGTTTATTTTCCTCCATTTCATACTGTGATAGTCATGTTCTAGTAATATGAGGTATTTACTTTTAAAATTATTGTGTAAAGTTACATTACAAATATATTTAACCACATTACTGTATTTTCAGACTGGTTTAGGTCAAACCCTCTGTGTGGGTATTGGTGGTGATCCCTTCAATGGCACAGACTTTATTGACTGCCTTGAGGTTTTCCTGCAGGATTCCAATACTAAAGGAATCATACTTATTGGAGAAATTGGTGGTAATGCAGAAGAACTTGCATCGGAATATCTTATCCAAAACAACACAGTATGTTATCCATTTACTAGTTTTTTTCTTTTAAGTTCATATTTTTATAATTTGCTAAGTTTGTGTTATTTTTGACAGAGCAAGGTAAAGGATTAAACTACTCAGAAAGGTTACACATTTTTTAATTCATATCATAGATACCTTGCCTTATTGCAATGTTTGTATCTTTCATTGTTTTCTATTATAAGTCGTACACTAAAGAGCATATTAGAAAATCATGTTTCACATCTGCTCAATGAGCATATCAAATAGTCTTTTTCTCTTTATTGCCATATTATATTATGCATTTAGAAATAGCATGTTTCAGACGTTATATTGTTTTGCATTAGCATTTGTTTAGTATAGAAATGAATATGCATTGTGGATATTATCATCTTTATGATCTGAAACACATGCACATATTATTAAGAGATTTGATTTTAGGGACAAAAAGCAAAACCAGTTGTCTCATTTATTGCGGGACTGACTGCCCCTCCAGGCAGACGGATGGGTCACGCTGGAGCTATCATTTCTGGTGGAAAAGGAGGAGCTATGGATAAAATCAAAGCCCTAGAAAAGGCCAATGTTATTGTCACTCGTTCTCCGGCCAAAATGGGTGTTGAACTTCTGAAGGAAATGAAACGATTAGAAATTGTTTAAGCATATTGAGAATAATCTATTTATCTTCCTTTTACTTTGTATAAATTTTTAGTGATTATACTATATTTATTTATTTCCATTTGTTGTTTAATTTGTAATGTTAATTCAAATGAGATGGACCTCAATAAAATTTTCCTATTATTTGTTTGTTGTGTCACAAGTTATATCAAAGCACTATGTATTTGTAACATGTGGTATTGTTTTGTGAATGATAACTTTTTATTTATGTAAGATCATGTCCAGTCGAATATATTCTAAGATATAAGCTCTGCCAGATTTTTATATATAGTTTATTTGGAACATTTGCTACGCTTCTACTATTAAACTTTTAACAATATATAATAATCTCAAACAAATGTTAAAATTATGCAAGGACTTAATAAAAAGTTCCAATATGATTTTGAAATTTAATTTTGAAAACATCCCAACTGATATGTTTTATTTTTTAAACTAATAACATAATACTGTTCCGCTACTAAGATATATTCATATTGTTTAACAAATAAAAGTTCTTAATATTACAAAACAATAGATAATAAACGAAAAATGTAGCCATGAAATCTTTCATTTCAACTTTAAATCTGTAAATGCTTACACCATCACAGCCATATCCACCGATAAGTTGATGATCTGACAGTTAGTACAAAAGTTGTCATAAATGCCTAACAATCTCATCACTGCAATACTTATTTTAAACTCAGTGTTACATACAAAGTATATTAAACTTATGTATGATAAACAACTAACTTCACATTCTCACTTACCTACATCTTAACTGGTCACTTAACATATATGGAATAAAATAAAACAAAAATTTACCACCTATCCCTTCTAAAACCACGACCTCCTCTTCCTCCCCTTCCTCGATTACCACCACCCTCTTGTTCCCTTCTTATTTTCATGGCTTGAAATCTATCAGCCATCGATTGTAACTCTTCTGGCACCTCTTGATTTGCTTCTTCCAGAATTTTTATCAATTCTGAAGCATGAGCCCAATCATTTCTTGTTATAAAGGACAAGGCAATGCCAGTCTTTCCAGCTCTCCCAGTTCTTCCAATCCTATGAACATATTCCTCAATATGCCTTGGAAAATCTAAATTAATAACATGTGTTAAATCCTTTATGTCAATCCCTCTGGAAGCAACATCAGTTGCAACTAAAATGTTTACTGTTCCGTCCACCATTTCTTCTAGTGCTGCTTCTCGATCACTTTGGTCTCTATCACCATGGAGAGCTTGACATTCAATGCCTTTGATACACAGTTCTGTAGATATGTGAGAAGCTGTTGCTTTCTTCCCGCAGAATATAATTACTTTGTCATTAGGATCCATGTTGCAGATGAAATCAAACAAGGTGGCATCTTTATCATCTTCTTCAACAAATACAAGTTTTTGTGTCACAGTATGCACTGCGGCTAAGTCTAATGAGCCCACATTGACTTGGATGGGATCCTTCATGTATGATTCTGCTAAACGTCTAACTCCAGATGGCCAAGTTGCTGATGTCATCACACATTGACGATCAGGTCTAACATCAAATAAAGACTTTCTAATCTGTGGTTCAAAGCCCATGTCTAACATTCTATCAGCTTCATCTAATACTATATAGGAAAAATTTATGGCACTCAAATGTCTTGCAAGAACTAAATCATTAAATCTGCCAGGAGTAGCTATAACTATATCCACACCTTTGGTAACAATCTTTATCTGTTCTCTACGGTCTCCACCTCCATACACACAAACAGATTTTATACCTTTGTATTGATATTTTGATACTTCTTTATCAATTTGCAGAGCAAGTTCTCTTGTTGGTGCTAATATTAAAACTGTAGGGCCCTCTCTTTCTTCCCTGGGTGTTGGTTGACCTTCAATATGAATTAAGGCAGGCAACAAAAAAGCAAGCGTCTTTCCTGTGCCTGTTTGAGCTATACCTATCATATCTTCTCCCCTCAACAATATGGGCCATGCTTGGCTCTGTATAGGTGATGGCTGAGTGAACCCCTGTTTATAAATTTCATCTAATATTTCAGGGTACTGTTTAAAAGCTTGTTCAAAAGTTAATACTGGATTTGGAATTGGTCTTAAATCTGTTCTATTATCAAATGTTCTTTTCACTTGAATGTCATTATTAGCTAATCTCCAACGAGTGACTTCGGCAGGTGACATTGCTGATATAGCAGGATCTTCTTTATAAAAGTCTTTTACAATAGGTGGCAGCTGTGACCATCTTTCTTGTTGGTGCTGGTCATAAAATGCATTAAGTTTTTTCCAATCCAAAACTTCTTCTCCATTTTGATTCTTAGTTAAAAAATCTGCATTATTGCTACTAGAGCTAGCATTTAAATTTGCTTTAGGTTCTCTGGGTTGACGATCAATTGTAAGATCATTTATCATTTTTTCAACTTTGGATATGGCTGAATCTGAACCAATTAGAGTAATGTTAGTATCATTGCCATTAGAGTCACCAATTTTTATTTTAGCTTCGCTCTCAAATTCTAGATCTCGAATTTTGGACCCACCTTTACCAATAACACGTCCTACTTTATCGGAGGGTATAGAAATATTTTTTTTGTTTTGTTGGCCATAGCTTTGCCGGCTACCGTCTCTGTCGCTATCTCCACGTGCCCTCCAATCAGAATTAGTGTTTGTAGATCGCTGACTACCTTGACCACCTCTTGACCCCCTAAATGAAAAATTTCCTCTAGGTCGGTATATTTGAGACCTCTGCGGAGGAGCTTCAACTGGTTCCGACGCATTCTCTTCCCATATATCGTCCCAATCCGCCATTATACAGTAAGATGCTAGTTTATTTGTAAACTTAATTTTACTTTATAAGTTTTAGGAATAGGAATTAAAAATACCTAATTAATTAGTTATTAATATTTAGTTACAATTCGTTACTTTAATTTTTCAAAATTAACTTGTTAGTTTACAGTTTCCACTTTTCAGTTACACAGTCAAAATGCTGTCAAATGTCATTAATGCCAAAGTAAAAGTCAACTTTCAACTCTCAAGGGTTCAATGAGCTGAAAAGTATTTTTTAAAAACAAAAACCCTACATACTAACACAACTATTTTTCTCCGTTTACGATTCACGATTTCATATATGCCTAAATTATTTTTCAAGTTTTGTGTTTTGTTATCTGTCTGTTGACTTGACTAGACTGTAGAGTGTAGACTACAGGGTTGTTAAATTTGATATTTGGTCTGTAATCTTTGTCGTTTGTGTATCGCTATTGAACGAGGTTGTGTTGTAGTGAATTCTTTAAAAAATAACTGAATAAAATGTAAAACAATGTTGTGGCTTAATATAACTTGAATTATGTACTTTATGTGTCTACGACAATTTTATTTAGTTTTAAAATCGAATGATGTCCCTCAGTGAAATATTGGCATTATAAAATGTTAGTGTTCATGATAGTTTGATTATAGCGGGATAGTGATATTGAAGTGGATAACTTGTTAAAATGAGTAATTGGGCAAGACGGATGCACAGGCGGGCTGCTACATTGAGTAATGTGGTGACGTCTTGTGGGCATCCTAATTCATTACCATACCCAAGAAGATTGGAAAAAGTTAAGTTCGGAGCTCCACTTCATGAAGTTTGTAAGGAAGATATACCGGGACCTTTACTTGTAAGTACCTTTTTTTTAATAAAAATATTGTTCTTATTATTCTAGCACTCCAAAACGTGCATAATGATAGTATTCCAGCAACCCCTTCAGAAGTAAAACATTTAAACTTGCATTCTGGTTAATATAACGATAGGTGTAGATGTGTATTTTTCGTTAAAATGTATTTGAATTTAGACTATTAACTTTTTAATTGAATATGGGTTTGTATAAAAAAGTAAATTTGTGTAAATGTAAAAACTTGAACATAAAAAAAAAATAAGATGAGAAAGAGATTGGTCCATTAAACATGCAAACCAATTTATGGGAAATAGAATAAAAGCTTCATTATTATATAAGTTTTAATTAATTTATCCACAGTCTTAATAGGGATTTCTTCCAATGTATAATAAGGTTCATATTGAGCATCCTTTTTCCATTTATGGAATACAAGCTTAGCTCCAACATTTTTTGCATCTAAAGCTATTTCTTTTACAATAAAATTGTAGTATTTGTTTTATTGGAATGTAATTTTTTTTATACAGTCTGTTATAAGAAGTTTTTAAGTCTAATAGTAGTATGTTATAGCTGAGAAAGTTATACTCTGTAGTATGTTATAGCTGAGAAAGTATAACAACTTATTCATCATCATAAAGCCACTACACACTAACATTGATGGCACTAACTTTCCTCGTAGGTCCTTATTTTAAAACTCAATAAGGAAGCTCCTCTCCGGCGTGATGTTTTCCGTGCCCCTGGTCATCAAGGTGCAATGAAGAAACTCATACATTTCCTTCAAACAGGCCGACTAGTCAATGTTGACAATTATTCAGTGTATACTATAGCTAGTGTGCTAAAGAAATTTCTAAGGTATTTATTATGTTGTTGTTCTATTGATTTTTGCAATTTTAAATAAATATTAGTGAAAAATTCAATTAACATAGTTTGTGTGCTTTTTTTTAAGAAGTACACTTGATTGTTTTATGTTGTATATCAATAATTCACAAAGTATTTCCTCATATTAATTTTTTACTTACATAATAGGATATAATAATGATGATTCTTCATTTATATTATATTCATAGTATAGTTAAATATTTTCTTAGGAAAATACCGGGTGGAGTATTTGGCAGGGAAGGTGAAATGCATCTTTTTGCTGCCGTAGAATTGCCACCAGAACAGCAAGTTGATGCTATAAGGAGGTAAGTTAACATTAAATAAAAATACAAAGATATTAAATTATTTCATATTATACCTAATTGCAGTTCTAATACATACATAGACAAAATAAGACATTTAAATTTCAGTATGATGCTTTTACATTCTTGCCAAATTAAAGAAGGACAAATACAGTAGTTATACACATATATTTTCCCTCTTTGACTAAAAAAAAAGTTTTAGATCTGTATAATAACTTGATCTGGCTGTTTTTTGTTTACATATGCTTGAATCAAAATCCCATATGAATTTCAACAAGATTCTCTCTCCTCATTTACTTAGAGGATCTATTGTATATTGTGCATGTTCTGGCTGTAGCTGGACGTTGAATAATTAAATATTAAATACATCAAAGCCTATTATATTCCACTTAATTTGCGTCAAACTATATAATGCATGAGCGTGATATTTCAAGGGTTCCCCTAATGGAAGTAGTGAAATAATTTGCGCGAACATACATAGTCAATGGTTCATTGTTAGCCGCAACGGGAGATGGTATTGTACGTCACTACCGCTGCACGGAACAATAGTTGTTGAAATTTGTAGTTGCTTCGATTTTTGTCGCTATACGCACAATGTCATATACGTAGGTACCTTTATATGGTTGGGCACTATGCTTTGTCTAGGGAAAAGTTAAACTGTTGTCCTAAAATGTTGACAGATTCAAAATGTATGTGGCTTATGCTAGCCTCATTTATGACGAGTGCTATACTCTGTTAAATGTTTCGGACAAGAATGTGTACCGCGTCTTCGCGAGTTCATCCTTGTCAGATGCGACTAGGAATATCAGAATATCAGTCGGATTAGTTCAACATTCAAGACATAAAAAATAGTATTTAATGTTACCAAGTTATTCTATTATATAGTTGGATATTTAAAACACGATTTGTTTATATAGGTGTTACATTTGATAACGAATATTTCGTAACATGCAGTAACCCTAATGCACTTCGCTTATCATGGTGATAAGATCGCCCATTGTCTTACGTGTATGTAAGCGTATAAGCTTTTATTTTTTGTCTGACACAGGTAACTTATGAAGATATTTTGATCGGCTTTTAAAGATGTTTATAAGACAATTCGTTTTGCGACTATCATACATCTTGGCTACAATAACTAAAACGTATTTACTGAATTTTGCGATCGCATTTTAAACATACATAAAACGTATGCATTTACTTATACCAATCTAGATATTTGTAGAAGGGTAAGAAGGGACTTCTTTTGGTAACGGAGTTTTAACTACCGTTATATAAAACTTTCTTATAGTGTTGTATGTCTATCAACGAGCCATTACTAATAATTAATCTATACGCAATTTTTATTATATTCGATAAAGCAGCTAAGGTTACGGTGAAACGTATTAACACACAACAACACAGACTACAAAATTATCTATAGTCCGGTAAAAAAAGAATTACATGTGTAGATTTTTTCTACTTTTTGATACTGATGGTATAGTAAACGTTCAATGGCTATGTCGTGCTCATACTGTTTATTCAACCTACTGAACTGGCAACTATAATAAACAGTATGCAATTTATTCTTAGATAACTATTCAGCCTCGTCATTATAATTGTTTCGGGAAGTGGTAAAAGCGGAACACAATCGCTAATACATTTGCTATAGTTAACTATTCAGTGCATCGTCGGTATTTGAATATGTAAAGGTATATTTGTACGTGGAGGAACGAGGAAGCTATGTTTTGTGTTGTAAACTGACAGAACGGGCAACTTATGATTTTAACGCCCATTTCATAGTTTCGTAACGTACTGTGTAATATAGTTATTTGTTATCTATAAAGCTGTATATGATAATATAGCCCGAATGCTTTAACGGAAATCAAATTTAAGTGAGTCTCAAAACGACTTATACAAATTGAAATATAGATCTATTAAAATCCTCGATTTTAGATGTACTAAGAGTGTTTACGCAAAAATAAATGTTAGATATGATTTAAAAGTACATTAATTTCAATAATGACACATGTTTTCTGTAAAAAACATAATATGTAGTGTGATTAGGAGTGGCGAGTGCATCCAATGAAAAGGCAATCCCATTATTGGCCAAGGCAAAACCGGTTGAAGAAACGGTTTATTGCATGTAATCCTACGATCTGCTTGACGCGAAGATATTTAATGCAATTATTTAACACTAGCCGCGTTCTGCGGTTACGCTCGTACGTAAGAAAACCTCAAGAATTAAGCTATAATGTTGAAAATATTGCGTTTTATTTGGCTGATTGTTTCCTTCGCGTTTAAAGTAACAACTTTGTCTATGCTATAGCAGGTTTGTGGTATATCAAACTTTAAAGCTTAAAAGCAAACAGTTGGGTCAAAGAACCTAAAAAAATGGGAGTATCTAGTACATGTAATGAACTTTAAATTAAAATTATAGCGGCTTAGATAACTTTGACAGTTATCTTGGTACAAAAATAACGAAATTTAATATTGATGACCTCTGAACTCTATTCTATGCGTAGCCTGACACATTTGGTCTGTTATTATTTTCCTTATAATTCAGGTCAATATGCGTTACTGACATTTACTAATATTGTAGCTTTAAATCGATTTAAGAAATATTAAGGGCATTTCGGTAGCCATCGTCTCATGTATTATTCTCCTGCACAAAGGCTAAGACGTTGTTTATAGTATTTGTCATAAGTCCCGTAATAAGTACAATATATCGAAATTAATGATGGTATGTCTTCCTTAGGTATTATTTAATTTCTAACCTATTCAAACTCACGTAATCGCGATTTATGCGAGCTTACGGCAACAATGGAGGTCGTTCACCTCGCTCGTATTATATGTTACATTTTCCTCTTTAATTGGGTCATTAAGATAATAACGTTCAGGAACATGAACGAACCACATCGCACGTATTTCGATTTATTGAGGTACTAACAGCGCCAGTGGTTTTCAGAAGGATCACTTAAAGGATGATTTGACTTTGATTGATATGATTTCACACTAAAAGGATGATTAGTAAAAGCTTAGTTTAGGCATTAGTCTACAGTATGAGTGTAATCGCATAAATTTTCATAATATTGTTCGTGTACCTTGTATTTTATATATTTTGGAAAAATATTACTTTAACCTATAAGAATGACAGAGACATTTCAAAAGTTCGCCCTCAGGATTCCATTATCGTGATCTTCCGGCTTATGCTTTGTTTATTTAACTTATATAAGTTTACTAGTCCTTTTGTGAGCGGACAAGATCGTAATAATATTTTTTGCCTGATCTGATTTATATTTTTATATGCAGTATCTTTTATAAACCGTACACCTAACCATAATATTAATTTTTTGTTTCAATGCGAACAGCGATAGCAAAATATTTTTTCTAGTAATTTAATAAGTATAAGTTATAACACATAGACATACTATATATAAGCAAAACACAAAACAGTTTATCGAAACTCAAAATGTAAGGGCACAACTTTCACTGCGGAGAAAGGGCTTAAAGTTGTATAACTTGTTGAGATTTTAATTGCAGTCAGTAATCATAAGTGCTTGTTGTAGAAATTATGACATTAAAAACTCCAATGCCTCCATCATTATGAATGAGATTTTGTTTGACTGTACGACCTCATCGGTTTTCACTGTCTTAAGGTAACCAGCATGAAATAGTAGGTTCTTGCTAGAGATTGTGCAGTTTCTAGTTACAGATTTTTTTCTATTGTATTTTCCTTATCACGAAACCTTCTTTGTTAAAACATACGCATACTCCTATGAAGAGGACGGTGGCCGGCGACGTAGCTGGCAATTGGCATGTGTGGGATAGATCCGTTCTGGCTTATTATACGCATATCTTTCTCTCTTTTAGCATATCCTGCCCACCATAACATAAGGAACTGTTTAGATACTAGCTGGCACGACGCTACTTCCCTCACGCTGTACCTATATACAGTATACTATACAAGTATCTGTTTTTTCTCCCTTCAAGACGAACGTATCTCAACAAATATTCTAACCAAAGGATTATAAAAATCGGTTCTTTTATCGAGTAAACATAGTGATTCATTTTTATATTATACTTAAAGTATATAGACGATCAAAATATGGTTCCCACCAAACTAGAAGCATTTTAAATGTCAGTAGACTTTTTTTTCATATCATCAAACTTGCAAGACTAACTAACCATTTAAAACTTTTATGGACTGTCTTGGTAACTGGTTGCTAGTACGAACTAAGATGTGTCTTTTTATATTCACAAGTTGGTACATTAGTTGGCGTAAAAATACTTTGTTACTTGTTAATAAAAAAAATGTGTGTCACCCTCGATGTTCCTACTAATATTATAAACGTGAAAGTTATTTTAGTAGGTACGAAGCTATGGATGGACTCTTTCAAATGAAACTTCTTTTCTATGAATAGTTTCTTGCTTTATTTTTGTAGGATACTTTTTTATACCAGTATTGCACCGGGAACTGAAATTTCGCTAGTAACTGGAGAAATATTAAGTTGTATAATGTATCTTACGATATATAAGAATCTATTGAAAATAATAAGCATATAGCTCGTTTAAAACTACAACGTGTAACAGATGAGTTATCATAACGATTTTATTCATGGGACCCGAATATATTTAGTACAAAAACGTGGTATAATTGAAGCCAATATTGACAAAAGTATAAAGAAAAGAGCTAGATGTCTTACTTTTAAAGTTATAGGAATAAAAAAGTTTCAGTTGTAGTTTTAAATGAGCGATATGTTTAAAGGGTGTCTGTCTACAGATTGCTACTATCACTGCCGGTGTGCACCCAGCGACTGCTTGTGCTTCTCTTCGGCACCTTCCGCGTGATGGCGTCTAACGCTGACAAAGCAGGTTTGTATTATAGCCTGCTTAGTTGATAATTGGTTATCTAATCTAGTCTGTTTAAATAGGAATGAATCACTCAAATGAATGTTAGTATGTATGGATATGAAAATCTACTTCTGATTGAATGCGCCGAATTGATTTCGGTTTTTCGTTTTATTTGTCATTGTCAGGCTAAGGAGGTTTATAGAACGGTACTCAAAAACATTCTAAAACAATTTAACTAAAAATAAAGTAACCAAAATGTAAATTAATATTAAATTGTGTAGTCGGTATTCAATTTTTTTTCAAATTGTAACGTTATAAAAATAAATATAACGTGGGAACGAAAACTTATAGACAAATAATAATGCAATAATATTAAATTCGCGAAAATTATACGCGGCACATTGTAAAAGATTAATCCGGCGATGACCTTATGTTTCTGAGAAAAAAACTGGAACAATGAAACCGAAAATAATTAGTGGTAATTTCGCCAATTACCGTCGCCCGTGGGCGTCGCGACCCGCCTCGTGATGTAAGGCTGCGAATTGCGATTCCATCTGCCTGGAAGTGGGTCGCGGGTTCGAGTTAAGTATGGCGCACGACAGTTTTGAATGCATTTGTGTCCAATCGTTATTCAATTATTATTGAAATATTTATTGGTGTTATAACGCTTAGTAGATAATATTGTTTTTCGCTTATGTTCTGTACTAAGTAGATGTTAAAAGGTCTTCTTTGAGTTTATTAGGACCAACTCTCCTTGAGAATAAGTAGCTAATTGGCTTATTTCGTTTTCTAATAGTTAATAAGTAATAATTATTTGAATACAACGTTCTACGCTGCGTCCGATTTACGAGATAACGCGTTGTCTTCAGGAATTCGATGAAACATCGTTCCATTTTATCGTAATAACTTATCTCTCCGAACAAGGAAATGGTACTCCCAGTTCAATTTCCTCTCATTTTATATTATTAAGAAGTCTGTCGGTAGCTGGCAGCCCTATTCGCCTTCCGTTTACATACGACACTCGATGATGCGATTGACCCAAATGAGATCGAGCGATGTCTTCGGGAATTTTGGGAAGTATCGTTCAATTTTACATAACACGTACAAGTGTTTTGTAACGTTTTTTGTTTACACTGAGTAATACCAGCAACCGACCGTTGCATTTTCGATTCACCGTTTGATTTAAATTCCACGTTATCACACTTTTTTTTTAATTTTGTTTACGACTAAAGTGCGATTTTATGTTATTTTCACATATTCATATTTCATTCATATGTAGGTATGTTTTGTAAATAAGGACCTATACATGTTTGTTATCGGTATTAATTTTTAACTTCTCAGCTTATTATGTATTAGGATGAACTAACGTAATTTATTTAGATAATAGGTTAATCTGTAATACCTATGTTGTGCGACTTTACGGGATCTATGAAACAAAGTACACCTTGTATAAGCTCGGCCCGGAATAAATATCATAGTGAATTATATCCACTCATTTTTATAGAGTATTTTCGTGAACGACATTAACCGGATGTTCATAGATTTTCTGGGTCAAGCGCCGAAGTATTCGGGTGCCAAATATAATATTTTTATCGACTCATCTATAAAACGCCGGCTATTGAAGACTGCCGATATTATTCTATGTTTACGCTAGACTACGTCTCCATTCAACGACGAAATAATTTGGATTTGACGCATCATTAAGTAAAGTAATTTTAATTGCTTTTGGCGCCTTTTAATTTGTGGATTAAGAAATAAAATATAGTCCTATTTTGTTTTACTCGTAAATTGATTGTCATGGTTGCGATCGTGTACACGTAGTGTGCAACGATATTTAAATACCTAGAAAAGCTTTTACACATTATTGCATAGTTCATGTCTTATTCATCTATTTATTTGGTCTCTTTGCCGAAGCATTTGATTTGTTTCTATCGTATAGACGACTGTCTATAAATCTAGTAAACCTCTACCGTCTACTTACCGAGTAAAAGGAGTGTGAAATATATTAATTATATTTATTTACGAAATGTTTGCGTCGATCTGCAATACATTCATACAATTCTTCTACGAAACGTCCTATTCCTATATAGCATTCTATATTTTACTGATTAACAAATATTTATTAATTATCTTTTTATCATACACTAGCTTTTGCTCGCGACTTCGTCCCCGTAGATTTGTTATTTCTTCGCTCCTATTAGTCGCAGCGTGATGTAATGTCGCCTAAAGCCTTCCTCGATAAATTGCCTATTCAATAAAAAGAGAATTTTTCAATTCGGACCAGTAGTTCCTGAGATTAGCGCGTTCAAACAAACAAACAAACTCTTCAGCTTTATATATTAGTATAGATATACGGTATATGTATGATGCCTCATGACGATGAGCAATTTTTTCACCAAGGCCTTGTAAATAATACGCAGCGATACGTAACGACATGTTACGATTACATTACCTTCCGCTGTTACATTAGCGTTTTTATCTATGCGTGCTCAATTGAGTGTGAATGCCTGCTTATTATGGTGGTTCCTACGCTGTGGGTACTTCCGGTTATAATATAATAATGCCCTTACAATAATCGCTTATCTTCCAAGTACAATAGTAGTACACTGACTTAGATAGTTAGTGGTTTGCTTTTTCTAGTTATTTAAAATTTTTAAGAAAAAAACTGGTCTACGTAATAGCTCAAACACAACTATTGGCACTTTGTTTATTAAAATAGCTTTAGTCGTTTAATATTTGAAAATACAAACATACATAAAAATAGGTAAAACGTTGACTGTCATGCTTTGGTTTCGCTGTAGTAGTATAAAAATAAACATGTTCTCTTACTTAAGCTCAACTTAAATATAATCGAAATTGTTGGAGAAATAAAATATTAAACCAACATATTATCCCTGTATAAACGCAGAAAAGTTCAATTCAAAATGTCAACTAGATAATAAATCTTAATCGATGTAACATAAAAATATTGTACACATGTATGAATTTTTTCATCGAATTGCCCGAATGGCTGTGTTCGATTTAATTCACTTTCAACAGTAATTACAGACTGATTGCCAGTTAATACTTAATTGTAACATCATTATGTTCGAGATCGATTTATGGAGCAATTAAATTGTATGGATAACTGTTGTTTTATCGAGCCATTAAAGTTGACATATTTTTAGTATCGACGAAATTGAAGGCTGCTTTTTAATGTTAATACAATTACCTTTTGAATTGTTATGGTTTTCTTCAATGCGACATCGGATTCCTTCAATATCTCGATGACAGCTGAACCGATTTTGAAGTTAGATGATGATTCACAAGCAGACAAGAATAGGTAATTGTATAGTGTAAGGTTATATGATAGGTATAGCGTGCACGAAGGTGAGTCGTGCCTACTAGCTAAATATAAAAGCCCTTACAAATTCCCTTATAATATTCAAGGGACTCGATGTTATGGTTTTTCGTCAATGTGTTGATAACTTTCAGGTACCGGTATGACATCGGAAGCGCTGGGCGTGTCGGTAGCGCCCTCGTTCTTCCACTCTTGCGTGTCGGACGGCAAGACGGCGACAATGGAGGATGTTCAGCGGTTCAAGGTTGGTGCATGTAATGTGTTCTGTTGAACGCGGTTGTTTAATCGCTTCCGGGCCGATGATGCCGTACAGGCACCATATACATATTTTGCGTACAGCGTATTGTGCCTGAGAGGATACAAAATAGACGCGAGGACGAAATATTTGTTTTCCGCCAGGCACAAAAGTTTCTGAAAAAAACGCTGCAAAGCTACTTGACGTAGAATTAAGGCCTGACGGTCGGTCAGTCAGTGGTTCCAGTTATCGAGGTTCTTCCCTTTGATTCATAGAAAGGTAACATCGTCCTTTCTCGAAATACACTTATACGTAATAGTGTCCTAACAGCTTTATTTTTTATGGCGAAAAGCATAACTTAACGCAAAATACTATGATTTCACTAAGATTAAATTTTTATAATTTTTCGTGAATAATAAATAATTAATTCATATGTAAAGCAAGGAGATATTCAAAGTTGAACAATCTAGTTAGTAATGTATTATCAGTTCCGATCGCGGTCTCTTATCGGCGCAATACACCTCATAAACCCCGATAGTAGATTGCACCAAGAGACGATTGCATTTAACGTAAGTTTTAAAGAATTTACCTATAGCCTACAGACCAATATTAGTGAAAATAATTAATTTGCTCTGAGGTTTCGCATTTAATTAAATATTAATTGTTTTAATTAATAAAACAAAATATTGTAAATAAAAACGTTGCGTATTTATTAATTATTCTTGCGTTATATTTATATGTGTATGGAACGTTAATTTTGTAATAAATTGCTTAAGGATTAGGCCACCTTTAAAGTACCTACAATTACTAATTAAATTATCATGATTGTTGAAAACTAATGCAAGTTATGTATCCTTATGAAATATACTGTTGAGTAATATCCCGATAACCCATATTTAAATATTTCCTTTGTATTGTCCAATAGAGAGGAAGTATTAAATGTTACAATATGTGTAATTTTGTTAAGTGCTTATTGTAAATAGCTTTAAACGACACTGAATTGTTTATAACATGCAACCGAAGGCTGAAGTGTGTGTAAGTATCTGTATCATACTTGTAGGAGCTTGTGAATTTGTTTGTGTGTCTTGGCTCTTGTAAAATTTGTTTAAAAGTGAATATCAGAAAAAGATGACGTGGTTAAAACGTTTTATGAGAGAGAAGAATCAATACTATGCAGATTATTTACGATTACCTTCGTTATGATTGGCTTTTGACAACTTAAGAGGATCTTAAACAATTATAACTTTTTTTCAATCATAGCGCTCCCTCCCATGCATAGCAATTACGGAAAGAGTTATGAAGGACAAGCATTCCCCATCGCCGCTAAGGGGGATACGTCCGTGTATCTCTCAATTAAAGTATTAAGTACCTATTAGTTGAAAATAGTCTTAAATCCATTAAATCTATAAGCACAAATTTCACAAGATTCCGAATTAAGATACTTACCAATTGTGTATTGATAGTTGAAATCTGCATATTACTTTAAAATAAGTTTCAGTATCGTTTTCTCAAGATGGTCACTGTAAACGCTTTATAAAGACTTAACGTTAATTAAAACTAGTAGCAGTTTAACTGAGGATATTTGATCTTCATACATCAGTGTGTCGACACAGCGCACTCAGCAAGCATGCCTTAGATAAGGGTTTAATTCACAAAAATTCGTTACTCATGTCCTGTTATTAATGACTCACTATAACTGTGACGCATTGAAGATTCGCTTTCTAGAAATTATCTATTTATTTTATAGTGATCGTTTGTCTAGCGTATATATTTGCAGTGTACAGTTTAAATAGTAGGTAATGTGTTTTGTTGAACTACGTAGATTAGATAGATTTCAGAAGCTATTTTTTTGTTTTCTGTTATATTAGTAATGATTGTTGGTTTCTATGATATGTATGCCCTTCTCCAGTATCAAGTGTTGGTTCATAAATCTGCATTACAAGTTAAATAACTTTTACAGCACAAGCTACAACACAGCTATCTACGCACATAGGAAAACTTAATAGTATAAGTTAATAGTTTGATGTTGTTTGTTTAATTGTTGTTTGGATTTTGTATAAATCCAAACGGTATATTATTAAGTATGTGTGCACTAGGTGGCGTTGCAGTAACGTAGTTCGATTCAATGGAGAAATGCTTGCTTAGAGTTGTTAAAATAAATATAATTATAGATCACATTCAATGTGACTTATTAATGCATGCATTTTATTTAAAAAGGAGTGCTTTATACACCTGGTTTATAGTTTAAACCATACAATACATAGATGTCGCTGTACTTAACGCTATTGAAAACTCGCTCTCGGTTTGTTATCCTGGACGCGTGTATAAACCGTACTTCTATAACCTCTTCTTCGTGCTTTAATGGAAATGGTATGTGCATTAGAGTAAGTGCTATATTTCACCGAGACACCATGGCGGCGCAACTAGTCGCTGCTACCAACAAATTCTATATTATAGCTCTGCGCGAACAAATGTAGTCCAGGTGAGTAACTCTATAGCTGTATAGTTTGGTTGGTAGCGGCGACTGGTTGCGTCGCAATGGTGTCCCGGTAAGATATAGCTCTAATAAATGCATGAGAGGGCTGTGCGTGCGTGTAGGTGGCGACGCGTATAATGCGGCAGCTGATCGAGCAGTTCAGCGCGGGCGACCTGTTCGGGCGCGACAACTACGAGTACTACGCGCGCGTGACGGGGCGCGTGCTGCGCGTCAAGGACGAGTGGATCTGCTCCTTCCGCGACCCGCCGCCGCCGCGACACCGCCGCGACCAGGAGGCCTACGCCCGTGAGTGTGACGATCTATGTGTATGACTAGTGAACTACTTTATGTCTCGTCGTAGCTATTATGATAGAGATACTATCCTTACGTGTCTTATTATAGGGGCTAAGGAGCTGCTCGCCCTGAGATATCTACGTCTCTTAATATCTTATTATAGCTGCCTTTTGAGCTAAATAGTCGCCTGATGATGATGGAACAAAGTCAAAAACAACAAAAGTAGAGCAAACCCGAAGATTTCGAAAAAAATTGTATGGAAATTTCAAAGCGCCTCTACCGTGAATATAAGGAACTAAAATTTAAAAGAAAATGACATTAAAACTGCATCATGCTACAGTCAAACGCATCCTCAACGGATCGAATGCTCGTATCGCTCGCAGTACGAATTCGAATGTTTTTCGTTCTAGCACTTCTGTTCACTTCTTTTCATATGCTGACATAAGCAAGTGGTGAGCAAAAGTTTAAAAGTTTTACACAGA
>JADANM010003353.1:3572451-3613404 GCA_026213755.1 Eurema hecabe
ACGCGGTCACCGCCGGCCCGATGGTAGCCGAACGCGCATCGCCGACAAGAACGGACGGCACTGACACCGTAGTCGCGCCAACATCGCCAACCTCTAGCGTGCCCAATGTGCCAGATATAGATAAACGCGTACGCAAACCCGTGAGACGCTTGGGTATAGAGGATTGTTACAAATAAATACCTAATCGGAAGAGATCAATGTTATAATTAATTTAATAGTTGTTAATACAGTAAATGTTATACCTAATTAGTTAATAATAAGTATAGGTAGTAGGTATAAATTAAGGGTGGAGGTGTTACATATCATAATATAATAGTGGGTAGTTTTAGTTGCTAAGCGCGCCCTTGTATGCAGGTCTCAGTTTGAATATACGCTTGTACTCGATGCTCGCCTTTTATTTATCAGGTACATAGCAATTTAAAAGTAAACCATATGTGTAAAATTGCAATCAGCTTATTTACGTAACTTAACAATATAAAATTATTTTGTGGAATTTGAATTTATGTGGCTATAGAGCGGTTGATGAAATAGTTTTTGACCCTTGTAGAAGCTAGAACTTACGTGCATTTAAACAACAAATGTGTAAAAACACAAAAGGGCTACTTCAGAACCTACATAGTGCATGTTATGTATTTCAAAGCATCTGTCTATCTATAATATAAAAATGAATCGCAAAATGTGTTGGTAAGCGCATAACTCGATAAAATCTGAATCGATTTTCACAAGTCTTTTTTTTTAATATTCCTGGGTGTACGAGGATGGTTCTTAAGCAAAAAAAATTAAGTGTAGGATTTTGGGTAGAATTGGTACAGCGTGAACGGAGTCGCGTTGGGCCAGCTAGTTTAAGATAATAAGTTCAAAAGCTTTAAATAAAACCTCTAGGTCCCGATGATTGCTTTAGAAACTATGTTGCGAATTAAAACCCAAACTTAAAAACTACACCCGGTATTAATAACGAGGTAGCTATAGACAATGTTGTTGCCATACAAAAAACACGCTTTGTTGAATTGTGTGAAAACCTAACAATCTCACGGTTTTAGTAACGGATGGTTAAGTTGATTTTGTCGATCGAAAAACATCCCGAGTTTAATAACCTTTGAGCTGAGCGAGGCTCAATGGATGACCTTTTTGCATTCATTCATTTTGTGTTGAATTATAATAGTAACGTTGATATTAGTTTAAATGTTCATATGTAACTGCCTTAAAATGTCAAATACCTTGTTGTATTTTAATACTAAATACATGTTTGAATATTGAGGATTTTGTTTCTTTTTCGATTTCAAAGATCATTTTGTTTTAGGTCCAAACCAAACAAGCGTAATTAATTCAGGTTCATATTAAATTTTAAATACAATAATTAAATTGAAGTATATTTTTGTCAATACAAATAACAGATAAATAAACTAATATTTAAAATTCGAAACATTATTTCAGGACAACTCTCACTGGAAGCTGAAAAAACCTGGCTGCAATGCGAATGTGACCGTTGGGGCAACAAATACAATTTAGAAGGTACTTGTTTGGCTTTAGAATTATTAAGCTCACATTTTTAAGTTATACATGACTAGCCGCGCCTCGCTGTTTTACCCGTGTTTATGCATGTATTATACATATAAAGAATCCTCTTGAATCATTTGCATAGTTTTAAAGTTTTAAGCATACATAGTGACAGACAGAAGAAAGAGACAGTTTTATACTATGGCATGATTATATAGAACCATAAAATTTAAATACAAGTCTTATAGTATTTCCCGATCCCATAGACATGTCCGCACATTACAATCGAAATATCTTCCGCAGGTCGTGTACATGAAACGCCATAATGTTCCTAAATTACTTCAACTAATGTGTAAAAATATTTGTATAAAACAATTTTGGTGAGTCCTCAGATTGTTTGATTTCGAATCACGTTGTAACAAAGGCAAAGGGGACACACAGTAGTTTGGTTAAATATCGTATATTGTCTTACTATAGTTAGATAATATTGTCATTAATATTAATATATTGTCATAAGTCCATATAACACCACGCTTAGTACTACCATCTTGTAGGCAAAAGTACTCAAGAGTACCTCTACATTTGCATTTAATAACAAATATACATTTACCGCAGGCACAGAATCATTCGTCGTTTTTATTAGGAAATAAATACTAGTTTAATCCGTTTAACATCTAAGTACAATTTTGTTTCGAATTTATTACAATTGTGGAGGGTCTCATAATATCAAAAAAATGTAATATGTTTTTGATACGTATAAGTAGGTGAAAAAAGTGTATACAAAGTTGGCGCATCATCCGCCATCTGCGAATTATTGCGATTTACACAAGATTTTAAATTGTGTCGTATTATACAGTGTGTTAAGAAACTGGTGTGCGATCTCTGAACCTGTTAATATGTAGCAGTAGTTCCTTAATTTGCTATTGTTATAAATATAAAATAAACTTTATTTTCGAAAAAAAATTGGACAAAGTTAATAACAACACTTACATGGCCACACTGCTTCATATTCCCGCACTTCGCGTACGGCAGAGGGAGAAAGCATTTTCTCTTGGTTATCATATTAGAACATCGAGTCTACGAACTGCCTACATTGCCAAAATTTGAGAATTTCCTTGAATTTGGGTCAGTTTTGCACTACAAAAAATAATGTTTAAAACTTTTAATGCACTCTAGATTTTTTATTTTATTATATTCGAAAACGTTTTTAGAAAGAGAATAAATATCTCAACCTCGATTCTTCAGGATCGGATATAAGTTTCTTAACACAGTGTATGCTACTGTCGACGCATGTAACGTAATAATGTCTGAGGAAGAGTCCGCCAGAGCACCCGTGACTCCGTCTTAGCGGGCCCGGGAGTCCGTCATAACCCACTTTCTCTCCCCCGGGATTGTAGGCATGTGTGATTGTTGGCATTTCTCCTCGGAAAAAAAATGTAAGAGTAATGTGCGCAGGGCTGTCGAAGTCGGAGGAGTGCCAGTCGATGCCGGCGCTGGCGGGCGGCGCGGGCGCGGGCGGCGGCGGCGCGCTGGGGCTGGGCATCATCCCCGAGCACAGCCTGCTCGACTCCTGCACGCGCCTCTCCATCTCGCTCGAGGAGAGCGTCTTCAAGGTACCGCTCACCGCTCACCGCTCATCGTTCACCACCAGTCACCACACACGCTCCATTCTATCACTACTTTAGAACCGCTACAAAATGGCTGATTTGTTTTAAAGCTAAGATGCCTTGTGTCTAAGGTATCTACTTCAAGGATATACCCCTAATTTAAGTTATTTATACTCTTATTGAGTAGACTTGAACCTATTCACAATTGACTAATTAAATTGGTCAATTATAAAATTTTACTTTGTGGAGAAACTCGCCGCATAGATTTGTACTAATGAGGCAAATTTTTCCAGCAAGGTTGTCTCTGCTCGATAGGATTATACAGACCTTTGACTGTCCTACATACAATATAACTAATGATCATATATTGACAGGAGTCCGCTACTATACCATGATATCTGTAAGAGTTTCTCCTGTCTCACCCGACTGATTTAAACTATATGGTATCTTAAAATATGATTAATAAAAACAAGTTAAGCGACTCATCCCCGTACGCAACCAACTGCAGGTGTCAGTGAGCTCGTCGTCGCAGTCGTCGTGCAGCAACTCGAGCCCGCACCTCACGCTGGACGAGCTGCGCGCCATCAACAAGTACGCGGAGAGCACCAAGAGCCTCTCCTACCTGCCGCAGGTGAGATCTGATTAGTGTTGCATTTGATGTATAGGGATGATGATAAGTTAAGAAGGGTTAAGAATAATGGAAGATATAAGATTTACTATTGACGTATTACATAGATGATCTTATGTTGAGGGTATATCAAAAAAAGTTATTAGTAATGGAAGATACAAGAGGCTAGATTTACAATTGACTCATTAGATGGTCTTAAGTTGAGGGTACATCGTAAAAAGTTATAAGTAAATGTTGAGCCACTCCTATCTACCGTAGGTGAGATTTGATAAACTCTTGTATCGAATTTGATGTATAATGTGTTGTAGGGTTTTCTTTGTAAGTGTATAAAGTAAATGAAGGATAGAAGGGGCTAGATTTACAATTGACTTAAGTTGAGAGTACATCGTAAAAAGTTATAAGCAAATGGTACATATCAAGTGTAGAAATTTATTTAGTTTAGTAGGTAATAAAAGTTGGGGGGAGTAGATTTTTAACACAATGGAAGTTGATTTTTACGAATTATAATTGATAAAGTTTAATGTGTAAAAATGTAAATGATTGTATAGAGGTTGTGGGATATATAAAATGTATGTTTAAATTCTAGCGCACACTAAGGGATATCTTGTTTTAACGGTGAAGTTGATTCCGTAGCCACCTGTAGATACCACTCGGACGATCCGTTTATATGTGACCCTGTAATTAATGTAAACCTTTTACACAGTTGTACTGAATATCGAAAGATGGGTAGGTATAGTTGTTGGCACGCAACCAGGACTTTATAAATGACGAGAGTTTGAATTAAGAAATAATTTTCGTTTTTTTCGTTAATAATATGTTGAGAAGACCAGTACTAGTAGGATAGTCTCTCGATGGTCTTGATAAAATAATAACTATTCTACTACTGGTAAAATAAAATGTAATGGTAATCAGGTTTCTGGTTAATCGCACTGTATGAAGTCTACTTATGCTAGTTTTAGAGACAGAAATCAGTTTGAAATCAGTAGGAAATATTATTTTATAGCAATTGGTTTGTTTATGATGTGTGCCGGCAACTATACGCCTCATGATGTAAATGGCTTACATACACTTCGCATGGCGATATCTGTTACGTATTTAGGTCCTATGGCTATCGTATTTTTATTTCTACCCGCAGTTAAATTATTTAGAAGTAAAACTTTCAATATTTGAAGTATGGAATTGTTGGCTGACCCAGAGTGAAAAACATTTTTACGATACAGTCGCATTGATTTTATTGTGTAAGAATTTGATGATTAATCTTCCGTTTGTTACTAACGCGGTAGCAGGTCATTAACTGAACTAACATTCCTGTTTCGATTTAACAATATATTTTAACTGGTTTATGCTAGTTTATTCTGGTTGCCTATTTTGAGGTTATGTGTTTGTTCTCTATGGAATTATGGAGTCGCTGAGTGAAATATGACGTCAGAATCATAGTAATTACTTTAATGTTATTGTAACTAGGTGAGTGAGAAATCAGCTCAGACTGCCCTGACTCATTGAAAATAGCAGAATCAATTTATCAAGACGAATTTAGATATGTTGGAGATAATTACGGCATTAAGGTGCTAGGTTGTTTAAAATTACCTTTTGATCAACTGCACTATTCCGAATTTGACGCTTGAACGAATATTTAAATTGTTCAATTAACATCGTTATATGCGTAGTTGATCAAAGGTGAAATCCGTTGGATGTCATTGGACTCACTGTTCCAATTTTTGTCTTAAAATCTCATATTTAAGAGCCGCTCGGTACAATAGTCGGTCCAGTTGGACTTAACCGTTCATATTGGTGTGAACAACATTGAGAGGGAGAGAGAGAGAGAGACAGAGACATGAACAGTGCGTCCAAAGCGCCACGGCAGGCAGGCGGGTGACGTTGAGCGTGCGCAGGTGCACGAGCGGCAGCGGGCGCGGATGCGCACGCGCTCCGAGTGGTTCCTGCAACCCGCCGCGTCCCTGGACACGCCCCGCCCCCGCCCCGGTACGCCGGCCCCCGCCCCCCGCGCCCCCCTCGCGTGCCACCCTCACCCCCGGCCCCGCCGCGACAGCACCGCGCTATACGTCCTAGTCGCCTGCCTAGAGTTCTTGTTCTGAGCGCCACGGTACTGTCGATGTTCGCTTGATTCGGAGGCATTTCGGACGCGCGCTCTTGTCACTGGTCACTGGTCGCTTACAGGGATGCGAGTTTATGCAACGTTATTTTGGACAGTCTTTTCTTCGACTTGTTTTTTTTTTAATTTTAAATAGGTATCCAATTATTTTATTTGTAATATAGGACCAGTATCTTTATTACTATTTGTGTCCTTATATTTTAAAGTTTATTTTATGTTTTCACCCGCACCGATCTATAGTTTATAAATAACGTTGTATAAGCAAATTCTCTTCGGTGATAACAAAGATGAAATGCCTTCTCGCTTGTACTGACACAGTATTGACGCCAAGGGGGTAGCTTCAGCTTTGAATGTTTTATAGTTCGTGTTACGTGTCTGCATGTTTGTCTGTGACTTTATCTTAAAAACGTTTTTATCTGTACATACGAGTATTCTTATTTATAGCATGTCGGATTTGACGATAGACACTAATTGATCCAACACCCATAGGAAGGAAAGCTTTTTTTTCTATACTCTTATATCGCATTATTCTATAGATCTGTCAGATGGCATATGAGTCTTCATAATGTATTTTGAATCTGTATTTCAACTATTTATTCATAAAATCTTTATCTTCTTTATAATATGTTATTTGAATGTTGGCAACTTCAGACGATATTAGCTCTTTTATGTCTTGTGTATTTGGGCATGTTTGTTTTACTGTCATGAATGGGACTAATAAGAACTGGATATTAAGTGTTTTAGTTAAGTTAGATCATATTTTTTTAAAGCTCTAAAGTCATGTTAATATTAAAGTTTCCATACAGACATTACATTTCATAATACTACACAGACATTTTTTATGGACTCATGGCACGCATATAATTATAATGTACATGCAATTTTCTAACAAAACATTTTATGCAATTTATACTGAAAATTTTTTACATTTTGTAAATAGAACATTTTTTTATTCTGCCTTAACAGTTTACATTCATACAGAATGAACTACAATATACACAGATATTATATGCCAAATTGCTGTATAATGGAGTTATTTATTGTTCTGTGAACACAAATTTGCTGTCTACGTGTAAATGTATTGCTTTGGATAGATTTTATATACATGTTTATCATTAAAATATAAAATAAAAACGGTAAATTTTCTCCATACATTTACACGTGAACAACCTTTATCGTTATTTATGCGCTATACATGAATAATGAGTGCAATTTAAATATAAAACACTATTTATTTTATTATAAGATCTTATCTAAAATCACGATGATTACGAAACTGTATTGCGTATAAATGACATTCACGTTTGTGCTTTGCTAGCTCGCCTGCGACATATCTATGTCGAAGCAGCAGTCTTTATTTGCAGTTAAGATTACTAAAAGCCTACCACGAAAATCGTGCACTAATAAATTATTTTGTTAAATTTAGACCTACATACATATATGTACTTAGTATGCGATTTTCGTGGCACGTCTTACATGAAGCGAATATGAAAATGGAAATAACATTGGTAAACTGGAACTAGGCGGCGAGCGTCGTAATTCGCGGCGACGTTCGCGGCGCGCTCGCGTGTGCCGCGCGCTCACACACTCCGACACTGAGATCCCGCTCGCTCTCCAACCTCGTAAAGTGACCGCCTGACCCGACGCCTGCCCGCGCTGCCACTGCACGCGCTAGCGACACGCGCCCTTATATATACCCACCCACACCTACACACACACACACATACACACATTCATACACATTCATATGTGTAAAGTACGTGTAGGAGCGTGCACACTAACACGCTCTTTGTGATTCTCGCTCATCCACGTGCGTACGTTTGTATGTGTGTGTATTGAACATTCACGTGTACATAATTCACGTGTAATACACATACATATACGCGTACGCTCATAACTAAATTGTACACAAATTTTAAGATAAAGATGTGTTCGTGACTCCTACGTACACATTCACATTGCTCGCAACTGGTTGTCCGACCAACATTCCCTGTCATTTACAGCCTAGTCACCAACACTTATGCACGCAATGCACACGTGCTATAGTTAGGGTTGCCAGATGATAAAAAACTTTTTTAATAAAATCTGACGGTCACTAATTGTAATTTGAGGCGATGTGAACAGGTTTCTGGCAACCCTATACGAGTGGAATCGACTTGGCTTGTTACACCATTATTCACCCCCGAATCCATACGGATATACGAATAAAGCAATTTACGATGGTCAAATTACTTTAGACTAAGTAATATACTACATATTTGAGTCGTAATATTTCATCGTACAAGCGATGCACACAATGCAACTAGAACATTAATACTCTCTGGAAAATTCTATTTCAGAAATAATCGCATTTTATTTCGTCTTTGCATTCCCATAATTCATACAAATAATGTACGCACAAAGGTATTATTCATTCGTTTTCGAAATAACATTGACGTGTATATTATGTTATGTGTATCATAAGTATTATAATCATTGCTGTCTAATAATGTTTTGGGTGTTTCCTTTACTTGTCAAAATTACAGTTGCCAGTGTAAAATATTTAAACGGCACGTATGTTAAAAGTTTATATCTTCTGTCTTCTATATATAATGAACTGTTCATACGGTCAGTGTCCAATTTTATGCGACACAACGAGAAAAATTGCGACAATTTAATTAATAACGAAAAAGATCTACAAGTAATCGGATTAAAATGTTTGTATGCTTGTATAATTATTCCACAAAAATAAATCTGTTAGAAATTTTAGATTTCAATAACATCGATTTTCTATTGATTTTGTAGTAGGTTTCGTAAATAAAAAAATACATATAACAGGGTAAGTTTTGTAGACACATGGTTCCGATGCTAAGAATATGTATTTAATTCTAAAGAAAATAATTGTTTTGGGACAATTTTTTGATAATCTTCCTTTTTACAATTACATGTACCTACAATTTGATTATTATTGCTAAAACGATTTATATTCTAGAAGTTTTCTATGAATCTTATTACAATTATACTCTCTCTTTTGGATAAAACATTGATGATATATTTTATTTGAATAGTCGAAACTCTAAACTAATGAAAAGGCCAAAATGTAAAGCGTCATTCGTTAATACAAAACGACGATAAGAAAATATTTGTATTTTTAATTAATTATATAGAGACATTAAAATTATATAATTGTGTATGAATGTAGTTATAAATACAATCAATAAAATAACAAAGCTTTATAAGAATATGTGCCATTATGTAATATGTATCTACGAACACAACTTTTTATGTTCCTTTATATTATAAGAGGAGGAAAGATATGTATCGAACAAACCTCGGACTTGACATTTTAATATGATAACATTCCTGTAAATATTTACTTATTATTATACCTAGTTAATATTATTAGGAATTAAAATTAAACTTTCATCACACGCCTCGGAGTAAAGCGGGCTAATAGTGATGATTATTATAAAATTTAAATGTAACGAGTGCTAAAATATTATTATTAATTAATCGATAGGACGTTTCAGCATTTCTCTCTACCTCGTAATTTTATTTCTTAATTTCTCAATTTATAACCAAATGAATGCGGCTTGGAATTAACCAATACATCACAAAGAAAAACGGATTCAAGCCACTTAAAGACTGATTTCTTAACTCTTTCTTTCCAAATGATAGGGTTATATGAAATAGGGTATCATTTCACAGGGCTATTCAGAGTGCAGATTTGATTTAAATTCTTCTCTAAATTTAAAATAGTATTTGGATCGGTATTTCTTAATTATATCTCTAAATTATTAGTTTAAATAAAACATTAGTATGCTAAATTAATTAATAAACAATCAAATTAAAGTACACAAAGCTGAATCAGCACTCTGTATGAAATTGTTATTCTTTAAACCAGGGATTGTAGTCAATATTGTCTGTTAAGCAATAGTACAAATACCATTTAAAAGTATCGAATTTATTTATAAATCTTTTAAACGATTCTTAGGTAATTACAGTTGGACTCTCTTCTAACGTATTATATAGGTGCTAGTTGATTGTGAAATCTCTTATGATTATTGTAATCTATTTAGATTTGTGGAAATGTTAGTCGTATGCTCGTTTTATATGTTACGTATTATGCAGTCGGTCTCGTGAGTTGAATGTACAGAATTATTTTTATCTATATGTATTTCAAAAATAAGTTTCTGGCGTCAACTCGACCGGCATATACGCTTCTAAATCAAATCTAAATTAATCTGTTATCGATACACGTGTAAATATATAAAATACTCCTTTAAGTAAGTAGCACATAAATATCATCAATGCTTTTTTTTAAACAGTGTTACTGTTGTGTTTGATTTCATGAAATAACGGTAAGGTGTTTTGATTATTTTACGACTTGGAAATGTTTTTTTTTTGTTATTTGACTCCTTATTTCGTTAACGAATGTTTTTTTTTATTTAAGGATATATCAGTCAAGGGATTAGTTGATTTTGTGCAAGCGAGGCAGCTCAATGTTATGTTACGCGAAGGTTGTGGCCTATAAATGCCCAGTCCCCAATTATTATAATATGTGCATTTTATATAGTATTTTATTGTAGTGTTACGCCAGGTATTAAACGTTTCTAAGAGGCTATCGCCCGTATATTCGATGTTGTGTACATAGGTTAATGTAGTGAAGCTATGCGGTACCTTGGGCAGAGACGTCCAAGTTTGTGTTCATTGGCTAGATATAGATTTGAACGGTTGAATGAACGTTTATTGTACACGGAGATGTTCGTTAGTTGGTTTTCACAATTTATGCAAAGCGTATATTTACTTTATAAAAAGTCATTCTCGTCTATTTTCAAGTGCGTCCTATTTTTTCAAATTAGCAAATTGAAAGTATACATTGTTATTGTAAGTTGATTTATATAGAGTAGGTTAATGACATTGATTTTATAAGACTGTTTAGTGATTTGTATTATATTGACGCTCGAATATGTTGACGCATCATCATTCCACCGACCAGTTCGTTTGAGTATTATCCGTCAAATAGTTGTAAGATCTCAGAGATTTGTCTTCGAACAAACAGATTTGTTTATAATTATCACGATTAATGTAATTATTCGCAATTATTTTATAAATTGCTCGTTCTCTAGATATGTTTATATCAATATTTTTTTCACTGTGCAAGAGAAGTATTACTGTTAAATCTTTTTTTAGTATTATCATACTATGGTATTCGCTTTGTAAATTATGTTTTACATTATCGTACTGTATTTGCACATCCTTATAATATTAAATTTTTAAGAATTACACGAAATTATACATGTGTTTTATTTCAAGCTTGTGGTAAATAAAACCAAAAATTACTTTTAAAAAGTATGTATTTCCCATTTATATAGTAAAATGTATAATAATCATAATGTAAAATTGATATTCATTCTAAATAAAATATGGCTAAAACATTGCACTGGCGTCTGGCACAGACTATTGCTAACCATTATAAAAATGCTTTAAAATCACTGGTGTAAAATAGGTGGTAATTAAACAAGTATAATATACTTGTTTAATTGGTTTAAATATCACATAAATCACAGCATATCTTTAACTAAGTTACCCTTAACATAAACTTGCACTATGTTGCGGTCGTCTCCCACATATAGGAACTTCTGTAGAAGATTGATTATATGTTCATCGGAGGATACATCTGGATAGTCAAAATTATCAATTTGACCACTGTATACGTCTATTAGCAAAGCGTCGAACTCCTTCCCAACGACGAAGTTCCCGACCTTATCGTCTAGATTTAACGCTGAAAAGGTATTAAACGCATTACATAAAAATTACATTATAAAAGATAAATATTTGTTTAAAAAAGTCTAGTATAAGAAATTATGTGCAGCATCAATATCATTATACAGCATACAAAAAAGACGCTTTATTCCGTGTGTCACTATGTATGTTTAAATCTTTAACGGCCAAATACTCATACGCAAATTAAATTTAAGCACGCCTCAAGATTCGTAATTTCTACAGAATTGTATGGCGAACTGTCAAATCGGACCGGTTTAAGTCGTACTTAAAATTAAGATGCGTTTCAGTATTTCGGCATAAAACTAGCAAATTCATGTGGTTTTTTTATCAGATAGAGTAACTCCAGAACGAAGTTTGTGTAATACATGGGCATTATATACTAACTAGTATAACAATAAAAATAATTATTACCAATAGCGCCACCTAGCGTCGCCAAATAGAAAGCTTCTTTCCAATCAAGAGCTTGTCCGCTATGACCTTGCAATTCCAAATGAGTGGACACGTCCATCGCTCTCCTCATTGCGTCTAAGATATGAGCACTGTCACCTCCGGCCACATCTGTAAATATTATTCTCAAAAAATAGTCATTACAATTTTTTTTCCTCCATAATGGTGAGTTGCTGACCCTACTTGTTTTAAAAACTGTTCAAATGAAACAATGTTAATACTATTTTGTGTTCATTTCCATTAAAGATCAAGTTCCTACTTCCTAGTAACATTTTCCTGTACATTTTAATGTTAAGTCAAGTAATAGTTAGTGTAAATTATATACATACATTATCTGTACAATTAATGCATTTTAATTGTGCAATACCATTAAGGTGAGGCTATTGCAATAAATGTTTAATATTGCATTGAGGAAGCTAGGAATGAATTAATAGGCAAATGTCCTTAAATTGCCTTATTCAACATGCACTTAGGAATTCATGCTCGGTATGGATACTTGAAATAGTTACAGCCAAATACTCATACGCTAATCAAATTTAAGCACGCCTCAAGTCTAGTAATTTTGACAGATTTGTACAGTGAGCTGTCAAATCAGATCTATTTGAGATGTACTTAAATTTGAATAGCGTTTCAGTATTCCGGCATTAATATTTAATTAACATGTGATATCCCAATAGTAATATACACAGATATACCAGTGCCAAGTCCAACATTAACATTGTTATCTAAGAGCTGTCTAACGGGACACAAGCCGGATCTCAGTCGGGTGTTAGAAGCGGGGCAATGTGCCACGGACACACCTTTCTTAGCAAATACCCTCATCTCTTCTCGTGTGAGATACACACCATGCGCCATTATACACTGTAAATTATAATGTGTCTATTATAAAGATATTGTTAGCTGAAATATGTGCTATATAGCTTAAGTGTATCTATATACAAAAATATAGTCATGTGTACAAATAAAATCCATAGAATAAAACACAAAACACTTACATGCTACAAGCATATTTTCATTATTTGATTTATTGCAATCTGTTAGTTATTACAAGACACTAATAATAATTCAAATAAGTAGTTGTTATCAGTATATGTACTTAGACCTTGCAAAGAACATATCTGTGTCACATAAAGTATTAAAAGCAATATTATATACAAATAAATTACTTCTTACATGTTTCCTAACAATGGTATTAAATGCTGTAATAATGTATTTCGCTTACCTTGCTAGACAAGATACCACACTTATCATAAACATCAGAATAAGTTGCACAACCAGGAAATTGACTCAGTACATATTCTATTTCTTTTGTATTTTCCGATACATGGCTCTAAAAAGAATTATAATTATAAATAAAAAAAGCTTTAATATAAAAGTACCAGAGGCCTGTCCTGACTATGAACAAGCCATGTTTATACCTACATATACTCATATACTAATAAACATTTGATCATTCTCATTTAATTAATTATACAAGTTACCAAATAAAATTTGTTACATTGATTGTCTTATCTTGTGTTTATTACTGTGTCCATGTGAGCTATTGTAATCTAAGGAGAAGTGATCCAAACCATCTAATTACGAAAGATATAAGAGACAAACTTAAGACCAGGATGGACACTTAGTAATTTTTAGTCTAACAAAGCCCTCTTCCTACTAGTCGTATAGAAGCATTTCTGAACACAAGAAAAAGGCCCTTTTTTTTTTTTAAGTGGGGAAATCCTCATAGGATACCCATGGTCCTCGGGGAAGGGCCACGGGTTATGTCGGACTTCTACCCAAAACCCCACTCTTCGTAATCGCTCTGCCGCAGTGAGTGGGGATCACGGGCACCTTCGCAGAAAGAAAAAGGCCCTAATACTAAATACCAATAAATCAATTGGCCAAGCACATCTTTTAATAAATTTAAAGTACAAAAAATAGAATAAGCAAGGAACCTTTAAAACGCATTACATGGCAATTTATACAAAATAGATTGTATAAAAATTTACCTGAATTGCACAATTATATCTGCGCGCTATTTTGGACAACGCACACATTAGTTCAGTATCACAGCTTACAGCAAAACGAGGTGTTACAATAGGCTGTACTAAATCATTCTGAAATTAAAATCATATAAATTAATAAAAAGAATTAAATTCATACAATGTTATTGGTGTGTACTAATGAAGGTATTTAATATAAAAATCATTATTTCCTTTATAACCACAGTCACACAACACAAATTAGCTTCCTAATTTTCATGTCTTTTCTGACATATTGTATTACTTAATTACTATAAAACTCAATATATATTTTACCATATTTACTATGAGATTGTATCTACCTTCTTACCTTATACTCCAATACTTTCACAACAAAATCTTCAGTTTGCTTTATTTCCGTTTCTGTGTCATTGTAATATCCGGCATCATTTTCCAAATTCATACTAACTTTTCCTACTAAAGCCCTTTGTTTGTATTTAATTGCACTTTTCACTAATTCCAAACTTCCCTCTTTATGTAGTGAACCAAAATAACATGCTGTTGTTGTACCATTTTGTAGTAATCTTTGCTATAAAAAAAAATACATTTAAAATTCACGTTTTTTCATACAGTATAGGAACATGTATAATATATCTTTGGATATATACTTACAACTACATTACAGTACACCTTCTTAGCAAAGTTCACATCTTCATATCTAGATTCCAATGGAAATGTATATTTGTCTAACCACTCCAAGAGAGGTCTGTCTAATCCCAGACCAATATTAGGAAATTGAGGCGCATGTGTGTGACAATCAATAAAACCAGGCATTAAAAACTGGTTGTTGTGCAAATATTTTATATTATAATCACAAAATTTACGTTTTTTGTTGTAAAACTCAAACTCTTCTTTTGTACCTATGTCAGTGATCTGTAAAGTTTAATTAATATGATAAGTTTATTTGATCATTATTAAATTATACTGTGGACATAGTTCTTGTAACAAAAGAATTCTTACCACACCATCTTCAATACAAATGTATCCTTTGAATGTAATTAAGTCTTGTAAAGAATCTGAATATCCTATAAACCCAACGAAAATATTTTTTTGAACCATTTTTAAGTTATACTTCTGATATATTCTTTCTATATTTAATTCTATAATTATTATTTAGAATACACTGGCGAAATGACTTTGTTACCTAAACTTTATGATAACATTGAGATAAAAGAGCATGATCACACTTCAATACATTGGAAGAATATAATTTCAATAACTATTTTATGAACATATCATATTATCACTGGTACTTTGTAGATATTGGTTTAAGTATAGAGTTAATATAATAAATAATTAAATTTGACGAAACGAGCGATTGCCGCGCTCTGTAATTTATACACCACAAAATACAAATTCTATGCCACAGTCAACACTCGACACTCCACAGACCACAGTCTACAGACTGGTGGTTTCACATCAGTCATATCGTTTTGTTATTATTTTGTAGTTAGCTTGCTATTAGCTAATAAAAAGTACCTATCGGCTATCTATTAACTCAGAGGTCGATAAAAAATGATATTACAGTCACAAGATTGTAATATTATTTTTTGTATTAATAATTAATAAATACATCAAGATTCTTATATTATAGGTACTGTTGGTTAGCTGACTCTTCAAGAAGAATGAAGATATGTTTTATTAAAATGATATATAAATACTAAATAAAATGAGTACTATTGAAAAAAAGTAAAACCGTTAGCCTGGAGGAGCTGTACTGCACTAATAGATTTCGATTTTCGATTAATTTACCTAACTGGTTTCGGGCTTCACAAGTCACAATATTATAATTATTACATAGCATAAAATAAGTCGCTTTCTTCAGTCCCTGTGTATGCTTAAATTTTTAAAACTACGCAACCGATTTTTATGCGACATATTGATTCAAGAGAAAGATTTATTTGTATAATATTATATGCGTGCGAAGCCGGTACCAGTCACTAGTAAAATATAAAAACGATATGTTAAAGGCACAATCTTATATTTAATACATGTTACTATTATTTTGCTACATTTATTCTGTACATGAGTTGATGCCAAGACGCCCGAGCGTGCTCAGCTCCAGCGATCCAATCTAAGAAGCATCCATTTTTTGCACTTTGAATCCAAAATTGGGAGTTTGCAAAAGCCGCACGAGCCAATGCTTCTTCCAAGCAATTATTTATTTTCCGAGCCTCTTCTAACGCCTAAAATTTAGCCTTTCAATTAATGAAGGGTGAAAAACTCAAAATATTTAGATACTGACTATTAATTATATGAAAATAATTATAAGTCAGTATCTAAATATTTTGAGTGGTCAATCGGCCTAAAAATGACCTGTATTTATACATTTATAGATTACTTTGATTGTGACGAGCCTATAGATAAATAAAATTTACCTGGTTAAAAGAATTTATTGCAGTATTACGACTCGATAAGCTCAAGGAGTAAGCTTTTAGTAGAACCCATCTTGGCCAAATCGCTTTAAGCATTTTAGAATCTTGTTCTAAACGCATAAGCTCTTTATCAGCTAACGAGCGTAGTTCCATCAAATCTACAACCTGTAAGTATTACGTTTTATTATTAATTTAGAATAAAAAAGTTGATAAAATTAAAAATAATTGATTTTAAATTGCATTACTGGCCTTTTTTAAATCATCAACTTTTCTCGCCAGGCTTTCTAACATTCCTTCTGCTAGTCTTAAAGCGCTCAGAAGACTTTTTAAAGAACCATCATCGCTATCATTACTACACCAGTTTATCGCTTCATTTTCAAAACGTTTCGCTTTCCGTTCAACATCTGCTCTAAGCCAATATGTCCAAATTCCTACTACTAACCGCCTTCTGCTTTCCCCGGCAAATTTCCCTGAACCTAAGGCGTATTCAGCAAAACGGCTTATTTCTTGCGGGGACTCAATTTGAAACCCACAGTCCAAAACCATGTCAATTGACAGAGCATAATACCATGTTTCGCAATCTAAAGCATTATGTGTATGACTCAAATCTAATAAAAGTTTCATAACGTCCACTGCTTCTTCTATTCGGCGACGACTTAACATGATATAAAACAAATCAGGTATAATATCCAGAGAGACTTTATCTGCATGAAGGAATCGACTTGTGACTAAGGCTCTGAATCCTGACCGAATTGATGCTGTCAATTTTGCTCGCGCAGTTCGAGCTCGAAAGGATGCCATAAACAGTTTCCCAACAGCGTAAAGTTCATTAGCTTTAATAGGATTCGAAAGGTTTCTTAAACCGTTGACAGCTAAACGTTCGATATGTTCTGTAAGTTCTAGCTTTCCATGATCAAGTTCAATTTGAATAGCATTCGTAAACACATCGCATAGATCTATTACATTACAAGGTACTCTTTGCACTAAATACAGAGCACGGAAGGCAGCTATTTTAGCCGTCTTTATATTTTCTATGGTACAATAAAGAATAGTTGCAATATTTAAACAAAAAATTGAGTCCGATTTAAGAGACAAGTTCTGTAATCGATATCTGTGGTGTTTTAGTCTAATATAGTTATAAACTTTTTTTAAATTCATATAGTCAGATATCTTAGTCAAATTTATATGATATGTTTTGACGGCCTTTTCTATGTATATTCTTGCCGCCATTAGCTTACCGCACATTAAATAAGAAGCAGCTTTCAGGGAATAAATTTGACCTAAGAATCGTTTTCTGTCAAAGTGCGTTATATTCTCGATTGATTTGTCCAAACATAAATTTTCAGCATCTTCTAATTTTGGAATTGCTGCTTCGCAATTATTTGATAAAACATTCAATTTACTAAACACTATTAGAAACTCTAAAAGTTTTATTTTTAATCCCGCTTCAGTGGCATGGAGTATTAGTTGTTCATATATAAAAATGTTGAGTTCAGCGCACGTACACCTATTAAAGTTCGTGCGTGACACACCTCTCTCAATTTTAACATGAAAAGAGTTCTTATCATTAGTAAAATCAGTTTTGGTGTTGCTATCGTCTAGGAATCCGAGGTCTTGCCAATCTTCTGCGTTATTTGCTTCGGTTACAGCACGAAACATATCGAACACAGAGTAACTCTTGATCGTTTCAATACTTACATCTCTGAATATTAGATTAGACATTGTTACTCGTTTCGATGATTTACGTTTTATTATATTGTTGTTAATACTTGTATTTGATTTGAGTATAGACGTGTGGTGTGAATTTGTATTTTCTTCACTAGTGTTTCGGTTGGATAGTATATCACTTGATGCTGACGTGGCGTTATTTTGTTTGTTTTGATTTTTCGAGATGTCTGATTTAGCTTTCTTTACTACAGTATTCGTTGTAGTATTGTGCCCAAACTGCTTACTGTCTATTTCATCTTCCTCACTCGATTCGTCATCTTCAATGTTATTTACTGAGAATCGAGAAGTGTGTTGATGCTCGTTGTAAGGAATATCTGAATGAAAACTCAATGAAGATCTAACAACCATCACAGTGCCACCACAATCAGGACACTTTTGTTTATTATTTTCTAAGTACGTGACAATTCGAGAGTGAAATTCTTTTTTCTGGTTAAGTGGCAATAGTTCATAGCAAGTTTTTCGTGAATTTTTATTTCTAAACTTCATCACCTTACAAAATGAATATTTAGGTAAATCAGCATACATATCTGG
Organism: Eurema hecabe; assembly: GCA_026213755.1. Classification (NCBI taxonomy): domain Eukaryota; kingdom Metazoa; phylum Arthropoda; class Insecta; order Lepidoptera; family Pieridae; genus Terias; species Terias hecabe. The sequence goes on from JADANM010003353.1 coordinate 3,591,168, forward strand.
ATCGTAATCAAAGCAACATTCGCAGGTTAAATGACTTGGTAATGCATAATCTGATGAAATAGTTACACTTGATGTCATTTTACGATTATTATATTTGTATCTTACGTTTGCACATGAAAAAATTCGCATAGCAAAAAGTCTCTTTATAGCCTTTGCCGTTGTTATTTCATCATTTTCATACATTATATTTTCTAATAAATCCCTGGATAGAACATTTCCTATGACAGATGCTATTTTTAAAAGCAACTGCTGATATGGAGTTAATGAATCTATTTGTATCATTATTAGAACATCTAAATTTTGGACATTAATATCAGTTTTCAATTCTTCCTTTTTAGTTACTACACATATTTTTAATTCACCTGTAGAATTATCTTTTATTAATTGATCTAACATAGGTTGGTCGACCTCATTTAAAGCAATGGGATGCAAAAAGGAGGGTTCTGGAAACTGCAATTCTTCTTCATTCCATTCATCTAATTTATCATCACTTACTTTAATTAGTTCTAACGCACCAGTTGAAAACAGGTGAACTATAAAACTTTCTATCATACCCGGCATTCCATTACATTTTATTCTTAAAGCATTGCAGAGATCATTTGGTACCGCATCAACATCTAATATTTGACAGGCAAGAGGCGCAATCCACGCTGAGCTCAGTGGACCCAGCACTATTTTTCTGATATTATTACTAATAAAAACACTGTATAACCAGCTATGTACGGTGCTAAATTTACCTCGAGCTACCGTTAATATTACAAAAATTTTCATAACCGTTAGCATTACCGACAAGAATTCCCACGATAAAGGATCCAAATTTTGAAGATCATCTAAAAAAATAACACATGTACATGGGATAGCTATTAAAAGTTGTTTAAAAACAACTTTAGCTTTATCGATTTTATCCTTTTCGTCGTTATAATTGAGCCGCATGTTGTAAGCAAATCTTACTTTAATAATGTTATTTAAATAACAGAGATCATCTGTGTAAAATTTTAAAAGTTTCACAATTTTTTCTTCTTTCTCAAAACCTTTTGCAGGTTGCTCTATATCTAAAATTTGGTCCATAATCTGGCTTAAGGCTAAATAAGGAGTCGCCGCATGTATAGAAGTTAATGTGAGGTAGCAAACTTTAAGTTTTTTACTCCTGGTATAGCGAGCCATCCATTCTAGAAGTCTAGTCTTACCTAGCCGTGGCTCACCTATAAGTAATAGACCATCAAAATCTCGAAATGGTAAATGGCAATCCTTAATCCAATTGTTAAAATACTCAATTTCGTCAACACGATTTAATAAGGGCGGAATCATAGGAATTTCGTATAACTCTTTAACGCGTATCTCTTCAGTGTACTCATATACTTTTCCAGGACTTATGATGCCTTTAAGCTCAGTAGGTGGTTGTAGAGTAAAACCATTACTCGACATTTTACTCTTAACAAAGGTAGCTTCATCACAGGTTATTTTATTACGAAAAGAACACATAAATCTTGCAGCTTTATTAACAACTGCTCCGATAACCGTGAATTCTCTACGAAGAGGGTGACCAACTACACCGCAATAAACTTGGCCGGTTGTCACTCCTATAGAAACTTCTAAAACGCCATCCAGAGCAGATAAAGATTTTTTTATACTGTAGGCGCATTTCAAAGCCGCTTGTGCTTCTGATTCATGCTTGAACCCTCTTAACCCAAATATAACCAATATCATTACATCTTTATCAAATAAAATTATTTTATTCACACACCCCATTGATTTATAAACGATTTCACATGTAATTTGATATGAATTGTTGACTATAGTGATAATTTGTGGAAGTGGACATTCTCTCGGCTTAAGAGTTATGAACAATATTGAAACTTGACGCATTTCCGTCAGATATTCTAAAGGCTGATGTGCATCAACTTGAGTTAGAATAGGCCTTATCATGAATTTTCTTATATCAGAACCAATGTCTTTATCTTCAGCCACTAATATTGTTTTTCGTAAACCTAAAATATCGTTACGTTTTGACATATCGTTTGTGCTTAGTTCGTTAAATGAACTAAAGAGAAAATCAGAAAGACTTTCAATAGAAATAAATGGTTTTTTAATTTGTCGTATCATAGGACCAAATCCAAGAAATGGTTTGGTAACGTCCTTTTCTCGGGGATCGTATAGTATGGATTTAATCGTAACATATCCATTTTCATCGATAATATGATCGTAATTTCTGGAATAACAATGTCCCCAAGCAGTAGGCGTCAGCTTAACTTCACCGGAAGAGCACACACTCTCAGCTGCTTTTGCTTCTAGTACAGGTAACCCAATAATAATATAATTCATGTCTATTCCTGTACCTATTGGTGCAAACGTCAGGTTGCCTGCGGATATAGCTAATTTTACTTTGAGATTCACTTTCACATCAGTCTCGTAGGATCCAAAGGAATGTTGTATAATAAGGGCACAAGCGATGACAGTATGAATTGTATGATTGATAAAAGTTCTCTTATCGGTTTTCCAAAGTGCAAGAAATGCATCGCCTGCAAATTTTATAACATCGCCTCCATGACTGTATATAATCTCGATAAGAGAGCCGAGATAAGTATTTAAAGTGACTGTCAAGCGGTACGTTCCTCCCTTCCCGTAGTTATTGTATTTTTCTGATAATGCTGTATAACCAGACACATCAGCCATTAACAAGACTCCGACAAATTGTTTTGGTTCCTTTGTGTCAAATCTTGAAATAAAAACCACAATGAAACATTTATAATAAAAGGTTAATAGGCAAATTCAAGTCAAGCAGTCTATAAAAGTATATTAGGACATTCAAAATTTCAAAACATCTTAACACTAAACTATTTCATTGGTTGAATTTGTTTTTGTTTTTTTATTACTGATGTGATGTGATGACTACTAATAGAATCGTTTATTTAGTATTTAGATGGTTTGTATTGTGTTTTATTGAATAGGTTCATATTGGTCTGGTCCACAATGGGTACTGAATTACAACAAGCTCTAAATAAACAATATGAACTTACTTATCCATTAGAAGTACTTCGTCGGGTACTAACGTGGACAGTATCAATGTTTGCTTCTTGTTTAGTTTTACCTCGACGTCTTGATCCGATTTGTCAGCGCACACGCTCTTGCGGACAAAGAACTCCTCGACCCAGTCCTGAAGCTCGCCTGTCTTTGGAACATCATCGTCTGAATCTTCTTCTAATAGATCGGTATCTCTGTATGACATACTTCTGCCGTGGCTTCGCCATTTTTCGCTATTTACCATAAAGTTTAGTGAATTCCGACGAGAACGTGTGCGCGGCCTTCGGAAGTTCATTTTTATTTTATTTCTTTACATTACAATTTGGATATGAGTGAAATAAATAGTTTATAACTCCACTCTACTTGGTCATGATTATGACATCTTCATATAATCTCTTAACGTGTTTTCGCTTAGATTAAGATATCTATTTTCTTTACTTATCGTAGTTGCGAAGCTTAACGATTGAAATGACGTTGTCATCGCATTTTTTTAGACTTTCGTGTCTTTTACAATGTAGATTATTAATCAAATATATAATTAAAGTGATGTACATAATATAAAAATAAAGCTGTTATTTATTTTTTTCACAATAGTTAACAGCCAACTTAATGTTTGTTTATTATGCAATTGGAATATTGACTTACTTAAACTTTATTAAAAAAAGGTAGTCGCACTGTATACAATGGGGCATTATCTAATTTGAATCTGTTAACCGCTCTAACAGCGATAATGCATATAAAATATTTGCAATTTTCAAGGTAATAGTCACGTGCTGCGAGATAAACACATATTATATGATAAGCAAACAATGTAGGGTTTAGACATTACTCCTAACATATCCATAGAAATAAAAACGATATACGAAATTTCTACTTTATTATGAACTTTGGTTTTACGATTCTCCATTAGAGCTCTCAGAGCCGGTACAAGCGATATATGAATTTCGGTTTGGATTAAAGTATTTTTTACTTTTTAAATGCTCACTAAATTGTCCAAAACTATACTCTTTATCTCAAGGTAAATCTGTTTAAACGTGGGCTCTTTTGTTTATATTCATAGGTGGTGTATGAATATAAACAAAAGAGCCCGCGTTTAAACAGATTTACCTTGAGATAAAGAGTATAGGGCCACTATAATCACTTAGCATTCTCGGCGTTTGACTTTCCATAATAGAAGCGTGAATAACTTGTACTTAATATTGTGATTTGAAATGTTCTAAGTACCGCACAGCGCAGTGTACGCCGACTCTTGATGCGGTCCATACATGTGTAATGGTGATATTGAATAGCCATGGATCGAGAGGACAGCTTTTTGGACAGAGTTTTGAAAATAGTAAAAGAAGAATCGGCACCGCACGTTCCATTGATTCATTTTAAACATCCTTCGGAATTAGAGGTAATATTCATTATACCTAATTATAAATAAATTGTAAATGTCTTTAATATAATAAAACATGAAGAAGTTTTCTTTTATTGTTAGTTCTATCTTGGAAAAGTTTATTTGTGCCTTTATGTTATTTTTTATTTTTAGGCACATAGAATTTACTTATTTAACTATTTACTTAAGTAAATTTTATGTGCCTAAAAAAATTTTGTCGTCTACCATGACCTGTTCACGACAAGCACACTTAATTGCATTTCATTAAAAAATCAAACGCTTCTTATAAACTCTAATTTTAATTAGAACTACAGCTTACGTTACTTAAAATTGTTTCAATCAGGACATTCTTCGTAATGAAATTGACATATCGGAGCCAGTATCAGACGAAGAGTTAGAGATCGCGGTAAGAAAAGTGTTACAGTACTGTGTAAAGACAAACAAACATACATTTAGAAACCAGCTGTATGGAGGGACGGACCCTTATGGGCTGGCTGGATCCTGGATATCCGAAGCCTTTAACACTAGCCAGTAAGTATATACCAACCTTATCGTTCTCATAGTTAAGATCTAACTTTTAGACTAATAACAACTAAAACTAACTTCGCAACTCATTCATTATAACGAAATGAAACTAATAAGCTAATGCTATCAATATAAAAATACAGTTAAATATATTAGGAATAAGTGTGTAAGTACCATTCCTTAATTATCGATTTTGTAATAGCAAGCCAGTCTATGATGCACGTTTCCTTTTTAAGAAATTATACAATATTATAGGTATATAACCATACCTATTCTCAGACCTTACCGGTTTGTACTAGATTTAACCGGTATAAATTGGTTTCTGGTATGTATGTCAGGATGAACTACATCTGGTCTAAACGGAAAGTATATATACAGATATATAAGTCTTAGCCTTAGCCTTACCAATAAATATATTAAAAGCCTTTTGACTTAAATTTAGCCTTTCTCGAAACCCAAAATCCCATTCCCAATCCCCATTTTTTATTTAAAATTATTGGGCATTTTTCTAAAAAATGGTTTACTTATTGTTTTTGAAAGTGGTTTGAGGTAATACTGTTCATTGCTTTCTTCCGTAACTTAACACTTATTTTAATGCATTAAATAGTTGATATAAAGTAATCAGTGAACTATAACGATTTATTTTCTGTTCGACTAGCTATCATATAATAGTTCTTCGAAATTATATAACTTTATACATAAAAACTGTCTTTAAAAGCTAGTAGGTTCACGTTTCAGATGCACATTTGAATGAAGGACGAATCAATAAACGCACTTTGCGGTAAATTAGGCTTATTAGTTTGTAACCGTTGTTAGGTTGGCAAGATCGTTCTTATATTATGCAGATGATTTTAGCAATATTTTAAGTTTACTAAAAAAAATTATATAATATATTACACCTATAATTGTAGACAACAACAAAAAATTGTCATTAAATCCTTAAAACCTTCTTATAATATATGTCTACCTTCTTGACTGTATACACTATACATATATGAATATTTTATTTCTTTCGAATTAAAACAAAACATTAAATCTAACTATTGTCCGTTTTCCAAACTGTAAACCTTATAACTCAAATATAAAATATACTTTGGAATTACAGTTTCTTATTTATTAGAATTATCTCTACTATTTTAGAGTAATAACGTAACATGATATAATGAGATCCGCATTATATTTTAAGGATAGATTCAAAGCGCCGCGCTGATTGCTTATTTGTCATATTTCAGGTATACGTTTGAGGTGGCACCCGTGTTCACATTAATAGAGCTCAAGATAATAAGTCATATTCTCCAGTTATTCGGCATTCCCAATGGAGATGGTATCTTCAGTCCCGGAGGAAGCATGTCCATGTTATACGCGCTAGTTGCTGCAAGATTTAAAGCCTTTCCTCATGTAAAATCTACAGGCATGAGGGGACTGCCTGAAATGTGCATCTATACTTCTGAAGACGTAAGAATTATGTTAATAATTGTCTTTGGTTTAATTATGATTATTCTATCTCGGGTTTTGTTGGTTTTTTATATCTTTCTTTACAACTCGTAAACCGATTTACAATTAGGTACTCAGTATAAATTGGATTGGATTGGATTCAAAAGTATATCTTTACGGATATAACCTTAAAAATAAAGATATCGTTAGATTAATAACTATTTATATTTGCATATTAATTTATTAGCAATGATCCATATTATCACGGTACTATATAATTTTTATTTTTCTACAATTTATATTTTCCAATAATTTCAGAGTCACTATTCAATAATGAAAGCAGCGCATTGGTTGGGCTTTGGCACAGATAGTGTAAGACAGATTAAATCCAACCAATGTGGACAAATGTGTATAGAAGATCTAGAACAAGCAATTAAAGAAGATAAGAGTAAAGAAAGGGTGCCTTTAATGGTGAATGGGACCGCTGGTACCACGGTGTTAGGGGCTATAGACCATTTGGATAAAATTGCTGACGTGTGTCATAAATACGGCGTTTGGATGCATGTGGATGTAAGTTGGAAGTGATTTTGTCCTCCTTCCAATTATATGCTATGATATCGACATGTTGACTCTTTTTTTTAATATTTCAGGCCTGCTGGGGTGGAAGCCTTATATTGTCACATAAGTTCAAAGCATTACTTAAAGGGATCGAAAGGTAATCACCTACTCGCTCTTATTTGTTTATTCGTTAAAGGTGTTTCCTATATACAAATATGCACATTAGTTCAATTCACAACACAGATTTAGTGGCAATTTTTATTTCTTATTAGGCACGTATCAAAAATAATAATATAGAAAATATTTTCAGAGCAAATTCAATATCATGGAACCCACACAAAATGGCTGGCGCCCCTCTCCAATGTTCGCTGTTTCTGCTTAAAGAAAAAGGTCTTTTGCATGCTGCTAATTCTGCTGCAGCCAAATACTTGTTCCAGCAGGATAAATTCTACGATGTTAGATACGATACTGGTGATAAGAGTATACAATGTGGAAGAAAGGTAGGTTTCTTAGTTTGGTTTTATTTAATTTTACATATCAGCTATTAATGTCCCCGGGTTAGAATGTATTAAATCCTATTTAATTTTTTGAGAACATAATGTCATTAGGGATTAGTTTCAAAGCATATCCTCTAAATAATACTGGTCAATTTTAACGTCATTTCCCCTCGAAAAGGATCTCTTTGCCATTGTACATTCAAAAAGACTTCATGGGCCCTATATTAAATTTGTTTTCTATTCTGCAATATATTAAATAAGGACTAAAATTAGAATTGTTAACTTTCAGATCGACGCATTTAAATTGTGGATGATATGGAAAGCTCGCGGGGACGTCGGATTGAGTCACATGACGGACTATGTGATGGAATTAGCTGAGTTTTGTATGGAGGCTGTCGCTCAAAAACCTGGCTTCAGAGCTGTAACGGCACCCATACAATGCCCCAATGTATGCTTTTGGTACATACCTACGTTCATGAGGAACCAAACGGAAGATGAGAGATGGTGGGGACTTATGCATAAGGTAGGAATTTTTCAAGTTTCGTAGTTTCGAATCATGGTTAGGTTAAATTCTCCAAAGCGTAGGAGAAGTCAGAATGTCATAATTCTTCTGAAGCGAAATTTAATACTTTTATGTATCAATTAATACGTTTAGCTGATCTTGCATTTCGATTCTATTCCTTTACGTAAAAAATATAAAAAGCTAACGTTATATTTACCTAAGGTTTATCATTTTTCATTACCTGAAAGACTATTGACATGTATCTTCTTGAATCGTACCCATAAGTTTAAAGTACTTACCATATGCAGTAATAGAAATAACAAACGTTTTTGTTTTTAGATAACTCCAAAAATAAAAGAGATCTTAACTCTAAGTTCCCGTCTCATGGTGGCGTATTCTCCGCTTCGTCAGTACAAAAACTTCTTCAGAATGGCTTTCACATTCCACCCGCGTCTTGAAGAAAGACAGATCCTAGATATGTTGCAAGCTATTGAGGATTGCGGTGAAATGATCACTTTAGATATGCTTTAGGATACTTAGTTCATGAGGAGTTAGATGAAGAACAATCCACTTACGTATGCAGTATTAAATAGTCATTGTAATGCATATTTATTATTAACTTCATTCACGCTGCACCTATCCTACCTTTTTTATTTTAACCCTGGACCTATCCGTTTATCTCTGCCTTGAAAACTATCCACGTTCTTCAAGGAATAACTGTTATCGGTTATGCACTTGATACATTTGGCTACTCATTTTTATAAAATAAGTATAAAAAAGATAGGACAGAGCTACAATTGGCTACTCTATATAGACGATAGTTTAAAATACACATGGCTTTAAATATATGTATTGACAATATTTGTAAGTGAAAACTGTTTTAATAGGTTAAGGATAAGGTTTTTCAAAATAAAAACGATCGATATAACGAAATAGTTTTTTTATTTGTTGGTTGTATTTAATAACTATACAAAATTATCGTATAGAGACATTTCGAAGTAATTCTGGCGTTATTGTGTGTTAAAAATAAGACAGTATCAAATGAAACAGTGAACCGTGTTTTTAAACAAGAAATAATGGCATTAGAACACGGTATTACGTAGTATCCACTCCAGGTACATGTCCATCTTGGTGTAAAGCCCTGGGTGCTGTGGTTCTCCACATCGGACTCCCCAGGACACGATGCCTACAGCAGCCCACCGCCCACTGCCCATCTGATACATAAGCGGTCCGCCGCTGTCTCCCTGTATATTAATGCTTTATTTAGTTCTATATTATCAGGTCTTGATCAAAAGATTTAGTTATCATAGGTGTTTGTTTAAAGATGAGCGTTCGAATAAAGAGTTAAAACCATAGTGCAATCTTAGTAAGTTAGAAGTAACGTACTTTAACTCGTATGTAACTTGTGTAGGGAACAATACCTGTCAAAGGGTCAGGATTCAATATTCGAAGATTTAGATTAGATTTTGATAGTCATTACAAAGATAAGAAATCATCTTCTGAATTTAAAAATTGCTGTGCAAATTTGTTTCGAAAATATGAAGTGGAGATATAATTATTGCAAACCTGACAAGCGTCTTTTCCACCTTCACGGCCGCCAGCGCAAATGGTTTCATTGAACACTGAGTCAGTGAAAGATCTCACACACTCCTCATGAGGCCACACCGGTACCGACACCTCCATCAGAACATCACTGTGCGGCCCTCCAGGAACAAGGGTTCCCCAGCCTGGATATGTTTTAATACTTAGAGAATGCATCTTCATTGAAATTGGATAACACTCTTCAGCAAATGTATCAAGTATAATTAATATTAAAAGCTTTCATGTTAGGTCTAATAAATAATCTATGACAAATTATATTTTGAGAAAAAGTTTTCTGTTTAACTTACCTATAGTAAAACTTAAGTACTACACCTATAAGTATCCACTAAACAAACAAGTAATTAGAATGTTCTAGCACTTACCTATAACAGTAGTGAGTTCATTTTCCAACTGAACTCCTCGAGGGGGCAGACATATCGGCCACACGTATGTGTTGAACACGGCTGGTCGATGCAACTTCAATATGGCTATGTCGTTGTGGTAATTGGACGAATCGAATAATTCGTGCTGCCTTATTTCTACCACTCTGAAGTTGTACGTGCGCGAGTCGTTGGTTCTTTGTATGTCGTACTCGCCCAGTCGGACAAATAAGTCCTCGGCTTTCCACCTAAAAATGAATTAATAATAATAATAATAATAATAATTTATTTTTTACACACAACAAATTTTCCATTACATTTTCGTGTTACCAAAAACAACAATACCAATTGAGAAATAGCCACAAATCTATCAAAGCTTGGATCTGCAGACCTACACTAAGCTAACTTGTGTCGTAGGCCTGCAACCCTTCCTTTGTTAAATAAAATTATACAAATGCACAAAGTTTTAATTTAAGCAATACTTATTTAATTTAATTTAAACAAACAATATGATTTACTATATTGAGATTTAGAATTCATTTACATTTATTTTTTATTTTTATTACCTGTTTATATGTATTTAGTTATACTACATGTATCTATATTTTGTCATATAGGTACTTCACAAATTAGTACTTTCACAGCATTGTATAATCTGTAGCAGTATAGAGAGCAAACGTTTTTGTAATATCGTTTGATCTAAAAAAAGGGCAAATTTGAATCTCACCACAGAGCGGAGTATGCCGAACTTATGAATGTTATGTTATGCCGACATTATGAATATTAATAACACTATCATAATAAGTTTGCAAGCATTTCCTTTTTACATTAAAACGTTTTAGAAGTCTATTGTGAAAATCATGACACCTCGTTTGTTTAAAAACTGTCTTTTGCTTAAAACCATACGATGCGTTGAAGGTCTCTATTGTCTTCATCAGAAGTTGACAAGGTTCGTTCTTGTCGATCACTGCTATTTATAAGATTTCACAATCCTAATTAAATATCTATATGTAACGTTTATCAGAGTGCATAGGTATACCACTACCGTCTGGTACAATGCGCAGCGGTGACGACATGTCGGTCGGTGATGAGGAACCCGCCGCAGTATTGCTCGAAGCCGTACGGAGTGATGAAGGCCATCCATGGCCACTCCCTGGGGTTGGCTGGCCTCGCACCAGTCACTCGCCCTTGGGGTCGCGTGCTAAGACCACAGCCTAAAACGTTTTCACGATAAGCAATTTCACTATATTAAAAAAGGCAAATGTATCTTTATTCTACTAGGCTAAATATAGTAAACTTTTTTAAATCGTCTATATCGTGTGGCCTAGTGTAGGGACTAGTAAAGTTTATTTTATTGTATTTGTCCGTCATTTGACAGATTTATAAATGGATATTGTGATTATTTCTTTATTGTCTATAGAATAGGATAGGATATTAGGATCGTAGTTTAGATGACAGAAACTGAGGGCACATAATGTGTTTATGTATAAATAAGTTAGTACCTACATACAAGTGTTTCACATTAAGTAGAAAGAATAAAATACAAGTTATTATATACTTACATTGTCACTAACTGAGGGTCCAGGAGTAAATGAAACACAGTATTGGTATTTGTTACGTACTCTTTAATGTCTACAGACCTCTGTTCTCTGCGCGCGTGATTTTGAGGGTGATCTCGTCTTCATCACGTGGTGCGGTGGCTGGCAGGTCACCGGCGACCGCGTCCACGGAACCTTCAGCCATGCTGTCGGGGCAACAGGTTCCGATTGACCTGTTGTTTTGTTTATATTAGAGACTCATTGCTTATTAAAATTTGTGTATTTATCTGTGGAGGAAGAAAGATGTAACCTTTAGACCAGTCGAACCACTTACTGACCAGCCCTTAATGGTTCGATGTCGATGTATACCTATATTTGCTGGTTCTCAAACAAATATCATAAGCGCCATTCAGTACTAGGCGGAACATTAGGTAGTAGCGGTCGCTACATATTATAACACAATAATGATGTTGTTTTTTAGTGTGCACATTCGTAACAGCATTAAGTTTTTCAAATTGAAATATAAAATACGGGAAAATCTAGCTAGAGAGCTACGTTATAGGTCGCGTCACGGATGTTTAGCGCTGGATGAGAATAGCTGCGCATCGGTAAAATCGCGCTCGTAATTTACGTATTGGTGCGAGAAAGACAACACGACTGGGGAACCAATCAACGCTCGCGCACCCGACGATCGACTACCTCGATACCTTATTTTTGACTTCTTCGCAGGTTTCGTTCAGCGCTAAAGATTCGTGACGCTACTTATACTGCGTATTGCGTACGCCAAATGCTTTCTAATGAATATTTTTGTTTGTTTGTTTTGTTATGTCTATAATATGAAATTAATTTTCTTGGTTCTAATTTCTAACATCATACACCTTATACTCTATAAAATATACTAACCAACGAAAAGAACAAGCTTTACAATTACCGCTTATAAGCATGCAATAACTTGACCCGACACGAAACCACAAAACAGGCTTAGTACTTACGAATGCTGAATAATACAGATATAGTCCATAAACTTCATAAAGTCCCGCTTAAACTCATCTTGAATGCAATAATGTAAGTGGCGGCAATGGCCTGTCTTCCCGTCTGGAAGGAGACAAGCCTGGTGGGGAACGTTTGGCTGCAATACAAACGATATTTGTATAAGCCGCTTACTATTCGCTAAATATACGACGCACAATGGGCCCATCTTTGTAAGCCGTATTGCGTTCTATATAGCTTTTGCTCATACGGCTTTGAACGCTATTGTGTAAAAGCTGCGGCTAAAATATAAGATGAAAACGTTGGTGGGTACAAATAAAAGTTTGAGTTAGTTTTTACGCGGTAGAACGTAGGTTTAGAGAGAGTATCTGAATGAGAAGTTTTCATCAAACCTAGGTATATAGTTTCAATAAACGGGCATACAACAATTTTTACTAATTTGGGACATATAAATAAAAATATCTTTGGAGAGTTGATACGAAATTCAAACATTAAGTACATTCAGTTCTTATTTTTCGATACAAACAATCCTTCTTTCATTTAACAATTTGTCATCTTAATAATGTCATCGTTGTTTATCGCTACAATACATTAAAAAGACAAAATAAGTGTTTAATGTACGTTCAAATTGATAGTGCGAATTAGGACGCATGTGTGGGAGGCGACGCGCGGGCGCCGAGCCGAGCTCGAACTCAAAACTCAATTGAATTACCCACTCTCTCCAATTTCAATATGATGATCATTCAAACGGCTTTTGCAAGATGGAAACGTTACATACTCACTTATATGGCAGTTGGCGCCAGAATTAATTTGACACCCAAATGTTTTATATCATTTTTATATAAGTATTAAGAAATCTTAAAGTTTGTGAAATACGGACCACGTTCATATCAAGTAGGTATAATTAAGAAACATATAATATATAATATAATATTAATAAGATATAAAAAGAGAAACTGACTGACTGACATATCAACGCACAGCCTAAACGGCTAAACGTAGGCACCTGAAATTTGGAAGGGACGTAGCTTAGGTACCGTCGAGGTGCACTAAGAAAGGAATTCCTGAAATTCCCGCGGGAACGGGAATTTGCGGGAAAATCCTTTTGTATGAGAAATCTCAACCGCTTAAGTGAGAAAGTTTTAAGTATGAAAGTCTACGCGGACGGAGTCGCGGGCAATATCTAGTCTAGTAATATATAATTACCAAACATAAATATTTAATTTCCTAAATATCTTTAGCAGATTAGACTTCTTTTGTGGATGATACCAATTACCAAGTATGCGAAAGATGTCTTTATTTATGACCTTTTAATTATAGAGTGTATAAAAGTCTTTGAAATCTGCATATTTTACATTATTTACCATAATTCCAATATAGTTATTTACCAAAATTATACCAAATTGCATTATGACAATTGTACAAAAGTTTAGTCTTACGATTCCGGTTGGTCTTTTAAAAATTATAGTCATAAAAGTAAATAAAAACCCTTTACTGTCAACGCTGACCTATAACAAACAGGCGGGTTTAGGGAAAAGTAGTTCTATTGCCTACTTCCTTTGCCCAAACGTAGTTTAACCTAAAACAAGGATCTTCTCAATCCTCTTTGTTTAAAGTTGTTCCATTATTAATTTACTATTAGAGAATTAACATATAAATAGACTCACTTGGTTCTGGTTGAGTTCCACAAAGCGTTTGGTCCGTCCATGGCCAATGTGCATGCCACCAGCGTTCACTACGTCGTGCCATGACGGGTCTATGTCTCCAGCTAGAAAATAAAATCATATTACTTATGTGAATATTACCAGTGAATAATACTTTGTTAGATATTATTATTATAAAAAAATATTATGCTTTGGTACATGGTATTTGTTACTATGCCACATAGTCCCTTTTATCTTAGCAGTGAGAAACTTTAGGCACGTGGTTGTAATCTGATTTTGTCTAAGAAAATTTTCAATGGTTTATTGTGAACAGCTTTCAAAGGTTTGAGTACATACATTATAAATTTAAGATGGTTTCCATTTTATATATTTATTTAAGGACATTTTATTGTTATTACATAATAAAATGTAACTAAATGAAATTAACAGTTTCATACATAATTACAACATTTTAAAAATGTACCGCAAAGGACTTTAAAACTTACAATACTTTAAAGTTTAAATAAATAATAGCTAGAAATACATTTCAATCAAAAATAATGAAACTCTTTTAAATCTTCATTTCTTAATTATTTAGATTTCACCCTAATCTTTACAGACCACTTATCTGTGTAACCAAATTGTCGCACATGAATTGCCCAATCGTTCTAACGATTACAATTTAGCGAGCATTTACAATTAATAAGTATGACTGGGACAAATCAACGGACAACGTGTTATGATTTATTGAGATAAACGTGCTATGGTGATATAATTGGTCGTATGAGTGGCTGAACACTGATTTATAATTTCTAATTGTATACACTATTTCAAAGGTTTTTTTAAAGTCCTTATTTAATAAATAATGATGCCAGGACTCTTATTTAAATTCATTATAGAAAAAAATAATCACCGAATTTACATTTGTAATATTTCGATGTACGTAAAATATTTGCCAAGCGATGATGATGATACAGATTGTAATTTTAGCTCACATATGTCTTTTAAAATATATAACATAGTATGTTGTGCAAACACTTACATTGGAGACTAGTTCCCTCAGCGGCTATCGTGACGAATAACATAAGAAGTAGCAACATGGCGAATAGCTGCCGGCTACTAAATCATTATAATGTAATAATTGGGACGCAGGAAGTACGATATAATCCACAGGATGCTGTCTTGATAGCTAAATATCACCGCTAATTTTTTATATTTATTTCACGCAATTTTTATGGTGGGTATAAGCTAGTAAGAATATTTTGGTATATTTTTAGTTTTAGTAGAATGAGAATCGGCACTCATTATTACTAAGTGTTCATCATATTATTTAAATAAATTGAAGAACGTGCTTCATACGTCAATGTGCTGATTATATTTGCAATTTTAATATAATCAGAGTTAAACTAGACAAACCCTTTTTTAATAGATAAATGGTTATTTTCTTGGAGTTTTTGAAGATGACTTAAGATGAGCCAATATTAAACTGCTTATGTGATGAATATTACATATTACATATGAATATTACAAAAAGTCGATAAAAATATGTTACTTAACATGATTTAATGTGTATAATATGCTTGCTTGGGGCGCTGTTTTATAATACAAGGCTCATTCCTTATATGATGCTTAAACCTTCGCCGAACTCGTCAGTAAGACTAGCTTATAATATTTTAATGGTTTTCAAACGACCATAGGAGTAGCCTTATTATATATTAGTACAATATTAATATGCATCTAAATATTTCGATAAGCATTGTTAATATATATTTTTGTATTCATTAAATCTTTCATTTAATACAAAAGTAGTTTATCGAAGACTAGGTCACTTTTACAACCAGAAAATAAATAATGTTTCGAATATCGCGCGGGAGGTGTGGAGGTGTAGGCAGAAGCTTTACAATAACTAACAAAGCTGTAAAAACACAATACAGATCGAACAATACCTTGTTAAAATAAATTTCAAGTAGTAATTATAAGCAATAGCTATTTATTCATCATTCGCATTTTCCCCATACAAAACGAATGTGAATACGTACAATGTTGTGGAAGATCGTAAAATCCCTGCTATTCAATTATACAAGTAATATGTTCGAACTATTAACTGTGTGGCGAAACCAAATTATTACGCGGCATTCCTCTGTGTAATTGTTTAGGCTAAGCGAGATTATTTGAATATTTCAACGCCCATTAGTAATGTGGGCGGCAGTCTTATCAGCGATATCTTTTATGACACTTTGACGTTACAATATATGTGATTAGGAGTCAAATTCGCATGAACTACTTGTCCAAAATTCGTGCTAGTTCCAGGCTAGAATTGAGGTGATTTATTTAAGGACGAATTGTTCTATAAATAGAACACAAGGTGCCATGCCAAAGTTAGCAAATGTCGTCCAGTTGTATCGATTGCGTAATGTAAGATAGTGGAAAATTATGCGGCCTACAGAGTGATTTGTGGGAAATATATTTCTCGTAATCATTGCATTGCTGCAAACTGCTCAATACAACTAATTTATTAATCTTGTAGTATGAAGTTTTTATTTATCGAGGAATTTATTTTTAAAGAACTGTTATAATTTTTAAAAAGTATGCTTAAGTACAAGTAGGTACAGAAATTTAACGAGTCATATTTTACATATATTGATGATTATTATATTAATATAAGCTAAGAAAGAACTATTTAATGGAAATAGGGGTTCCTGAGGTACGCATACTTGGTTATTCATCTTCTGGGTACACGGATGAAAGATCTGATCAGCCGAATCTAATTGATAGTTACTAAGGAACTTGTCACAATTTATCGGGTTTATTTAAGCTGAATTCAGTTTCCGTTGATAATTATTGGCTAGTAATTACCTGTTAGAGTTATAAATTGACAATGGCGCCAGTGCAGGTGGACAGGGCAAGGTCTATCGCAATACCATACTAGTTTCGTACCTTCGTTTTACCAAGTGCCCCCGGCTATGAACTTTAATCGACTGATTACAATATTAAAGTAATTTGCAAGCTCCTGTTATTTTATTGTGCTATCTATTATGTTGTGGTCAAGATTGGATAATAAATAGGAGTGAGTATATTACAGTTTAAATCAAGTTTAAAATATTAATTAAGAATTTTAACGTATTTAGACATGTTTGTCGGCTATCATATAGTATTGTATTTAATACCAAATATAATTACAGATAAATAAAATCCGCTATAATTAAACTTGTTCTATGGTTTGTTATCGTTACTTGTCTATTACATTTAGTTAAGGACTTGATGCTTATCGTACGTATGTAAAGCTTTTGAATGTTGTCAACAAAACATTGTTCGGATGTAACAACCTTGGCCAAGCCTACACATTCTTTCTATATAGTTAGACCTAGTGTAATAAAGTGTAATTGAGTTTTGATTATGCATCCAATCTTCTTGTCTTATGAGGTGAACTTATATGATGTCAATGTGAAATGTTTTACATTTTGTAGGTTAAAACATCTGTAATATATGACTGTAATACCTACTCATGATAATAAGACCCAAAGTTAGCTTCATGTCATATAGCCTTATATAAACTTCATTGTTGATGTTGTTTGGTTTCTTTTTCAGCGACTTCAAAGAGGATGAGTTTCTCAATTCAATCGTATATATGCTATATAAATGAAGTTTGAGTAACCCAAATTAAAATATAGAAAAGCTAAAGCAAAGTGTACATGAATGTAATTATATTTAGATTTACCTGCTTATACTGTTATTCCAAGGATAATTCAATTATTTACATACACATATAAATGGGAATTATGCAGAGTGCCTGCTGCCGTTTATTTGCCGACCTCGGGCGTTGCGTGACCGCACCAGATAATTTTACAAACATTATGTGATACCCCGCAATTATTCTTTTAATAAAATAAATTAGCATGAATACATTAACAGGTATTTTAATAGTATGTTAATGCGTTATTGAGTTATTACAATGTATTGCCTTTCAAGTAATGAAGTACCGACGCGACGCTTTATGGACGGTGTTATTTGGTTGCTAAATTTCATTATGCTGTTGATATTGAAGCTTCGTAATACAAGGTTTTATTGAAAGTGCAATGTTTGTGTGCTTAGGTTAAACCTTGCAATATAATTTGGGTACGTTTTGTGTTCGAATGTGCTTAAATTAAGCACATATATGTGAATTGGATGACAATATCTTATAAATACCATTACCATACAAATGCAACGTGCAGGCCGTAAAAAACATTTTATTCTTTAGAATGTATACTTATCATGTGTGTTGCTCTTTAAAACCTATTTATTACTTACTTATTACTAGTATTTTATTGAGATAATAATATGAGTTTGTGAATACGGTCAATTTGTTAAAAACAACAAATTTTTACATTTATTTCACTTGACTACTTAATAATAAGATAAATAATAGCACTTATTTCTTCACAGTACTTAGAAGAAAATTAAGAATTATTTTAATACTTTATCGTATACCTAAATTTCGTTAATATATTCAGGTACGAGTATAGATAGTAACTAGTTTCGTAAGTTTAAAATATTGTTATTTAATTATAAAAATAGCCTAATTTGTATCTATACGACAACTGAACCGATTTTCGATTCTCGAATGATACAAACGTTGTTTTTATTACTTTATTGACGTCAAAATGTATGCAATTTGTTCTGATAGTTTTAACTCGTTAGGTAAATGAATGCAGTATAAATTGAAGTGAAGGGAACGCGTAGGTAGAGGCTCGATTGCATTCGCTAGAATAAATTGAAATGACTGATGTCTGCGGAGATATTGTTGGGAGCACAGAACCATTCGTCAGTTGTGAATACGAATATAGACCACACGAGGCTCCTGATAGATGAAAGATGAATCATGGTGGATTTGAAACAATCGATGCTAATTTTACTAGAATTATATTAATCTAGTCATGTATAGGAAATTCTAAGTCTTGCTACTAACCTAAAAGCGTATGTTTGAAGGAAGTCGTATAATTTCAACTTTGTATAGTAGTAGTAGTAGCTTGTACAGTAACAATTTTTTGTTTCTGTGAATAATTTATATAGTAAAAAAGTCGTTTGTTATCTTACTTGTGTTATATAGCAATGAAAAATTACCCGTAACTAAAGTAAAATCGTGGCTGGTATTTTCTAGTCCCCATGATAATATTGGCACAAATTAGCGCTCGCTTGCTTTCTGCGTGTGATTGACGAGAAAATGTCTACCGTCCCTTATATATGCGTGTAAATCGAGTATTAATGGCGTAAACGTCTTATTTCACCGTTTTAAGCCGACTCAAAACTGATTGGACGGTTTAATAACGTTGCTTCGATGAAAGTTGCATTAATACTAGTACTGCAATATAACTAGATCATTAAGAAAATAATCTGGATTAAACCGGATTAGGTGATCTGATAGTTTTCTAATTGATAACATTATGACATTAAATGTGAAATTGTTTATACTAACATATTATTTTGGGTGTTCTTTAAGCTTAGATCTTATTATGTTTCGTTCTTTAAACAGCTGTACTATGTTGGTCGAGAAAGAGTCGGCCAGGGAAACCTACATATTACGATAGGAATAAAATGACTTAGTCGGTAGAAGACTGACGTTACCAGGTCTCTGGGTATTCAATAATTTTCCCAACTTAAAAAGGTTCATTATATTGTTCAATATTATTTAAATTTACTAAAGTTTATATCACAGTAACATACTCTAAGAACCTTATCAGTTTAAGATTCCCGATTTAAACTTAATTTTTAACAAACAGTCTCGAACATAATTATCGTAATGGCTCGTACGAATCAAATGGAACAGCATTAATTTACAAAGCGAGATCTGATCACGAATCTGCAATATAATTTCTGATAGTCCGACCGCGACTGTGACCTCTGAACCTCAGTGTTGCAGACAAGACCTCACATAGCATGCCTAATGCAGACAAGACTACTGATGTGTAGAATGTGAAGCAATTATTGTTGGAAAAGCTTTCGTGTGCCTCTTGCGTGGGCTAAGGGTATTAGGTTTTTTGCGGTACACGTATGCTTATGTAACTCTTTCGATATATGTAGGAGTTATGCCGTTGTCGATGATAGAATGAGTTTTATATAAATTATATTATAATGGGAAAAAAAACATGCCGCATTCACAAACAAACACAGAAACTCTACTGCATTTTGAGTAGACTTTAATTCAGTAGAGTTACTGCAAACGGAAGTCTGTTGGCGAATAAACACTTAAAAATTACCTACTGTAAAACTGTTTGGTGGTTCTCCAACACTGAATTAGCAGTCTAATTCGGAGTAGTACTACTTTGAGTTCAGATACTACTTTGAGAAAATAAGCTTTGAATAAAAATATTTGGAAGGTCAGGCTGATTTCAACGTAAAGTTCATGGTATACGAATCGAGAAATATTTGTTATACACAGTTTCAGACATGTAACGAGTTTAGTTTTGTCCCACAAAATCCCAAGCTACCATATTAAACGTTCCAAAGTTAATAGAAATTTTAAATCACATCATTAGTTGTTTACTTATTCCCGATATAAGAAGTTACATAAGTACATCAAGCAGACACACGAGTACTACAAAGTATTACAAGTCGAGGGTATAATTTTAAATTCCACTGCAGAAGGCAGCGTCGGTTTGCTTTATCATTAGACCAGTTAGTATCACCATGATTATCACTTATCGCCAGCCTTTCTCACTTATCGACTTTTTACGTGTAACAGTATTCGAAAATATCTCGTATTTCACATCAAGTTTTCCACATACTTTAAATGACTTCAAGAGCATTTCCCCAAAAGTAGAATAGTCCAATTCAATGTGGTATTTGATACTTAAAGTAATTAATGAATATTAGATTTTGATAACATGTGTTTATGGCACATTGGTATGTTAGTAAATAGATTTTTTAAATTGAATTTATATACTAACATAAGAAGGTTTTAATACGACTCGTGCAGAGGTCAATCAGGGTCAAAAGTGATAAAAACGTCTTCTTTGTATCCGTCGCAACCTGTAGCGATCATTCAATAAAGACAAAGTTTTTAGTCGATTTTAAATTCTCGAATTTAAAACAGGTTTATTTCATTCATTTATACGGCTCCTGGTTCAATCAAATATTCCATTATGTGTCTGCTCACGTACTAATCAAAAAACTTGGATGTATCTCGTAGTTCCGCGCTGGTAGCGTATTATTCTGGCCGATTTGCACACAATATCTCGGATTAATTTGTAGTAAAGAATGTAGTTTTTGTTACGTAATAGGAGAATTGCTTTTACGCTTCTTTTAATCATGTCTGCTGTAAGAACGCTTCCAGTTTTTGTAGGTACAACCGTCTATTAAGATCCCTTACATTTATCTTCTTAACGATCTATTAGGAGTATAAAATTGTCGTCTGGACTATGGTTATGTTATATAAAAAGATTAAACACAAAAATATATAATACAGAAAGATAATATCTAAGCTGATTGATATGTTGATGTTTACAAAATACCAAAATAATATGCAAGAATTTGGAAAAAGGAGAATCAACATTATCCGTGAGAGTTGTAATATATGTTCCAAAGAACCAAGTTAAGCGAAACCTCGTTGCCTTTTAAGTTGAAAATCAGATAAGATGAAATTGATAATACTTTTTGTGCGTCCTCTTTGAAGTTGTCTAACCTCGAGATCCGGAATAAGCGTGTAGCGGTCAAGCCGAGGTTCGTCAGTAATTAGAGGAATCTTTTTGCTCGTTGTACAGTTAGTTAGCGTCCAGGGCGCCTTCCTTACAAGGAGACTCGTCTCGACCCCAGGAATGCATCAATATTGTGCCGTTGGCGATGTTCCGTTCACTATCCGCTTTCTATTTAGTTCTGTTATTGACACAAGCCTTCGTTATTAATCAATTAAATGAGTATGTAGGTACAGGGAAGAAATCGTCCGGTCAAAGTTACCGTTTGCTTGCACTGTAATGAGACTTAGAAATTAGTTACGAATTCAGTTCGAGCTACGGAAGTCGTGGCTTTATTCAATTTCATTGTCCTGTCAGACTTGTGTTAAATTCTACTTAGTGTTAAATAGTTACTGACGCGGTAAATTAATACGCCCCACGTAAACATATTCAATTAGAATATTTAATTAGTTTATTATTACATGAGTTATGGAATTTATATCAAAAGAATAGTAGGAATTAATGTGGAGTCGGTATTGAT
>JADANM010003353.1:3629019-3657934 GCA_026213755.1 Eurema hecabe
GCATTGGATATGTTTCTCGCGTTTTGTATTAATTTTATGACTATTTATGTACAAGGTTAGCTTAGAATCGTGCTACCGTCTATAAATAGGTAATACGTAAAGCTGTACAAAATAGGTTTTATGTGTAAACCTATTTTATACAGCTTTATCCATTAAACCTTTTTCGTACTTCATTGTTTTTATTTAATCTGTGGTATTATTTGACCAATTTTGGTGGGAAATGATTTAATATCGTACCATCAAGTTAGGTTAGAATATTATTATTAAATTAGTAAAAATACATAAGAAAGTGTGATCTGTTATTTATAAATAGTTTGGAAGTGGCTTTTTTGATCTTTCCCATGTTAAATCCGAAAAAAAATCCAACATTATCAAAACCTTAGTTAGGTAGGTACATTGTTTATGATTTGTTAGTTATTTTATTTTACGAGTTACCTTCAGAGTTGAGATAAGAAACCCAAACAACACGAGTCTTGATAACCTTTTATTTGAAAACTAGTCAGTGTCAAGCATGTATATTATCATACTTTTTAAGTATCCCATTAATTTATATTATGAGTAATAATAGACTTAAATGGTCATTTTAAATAAAAAAAACTTCCTACTTAATGTTGATAGAAATATCCGTTAAAAGTGACCTACCCACATAATTGCAACATAGAAAGTACTTAGAGTATAATAATAACAATAACTTACCGCAACAACAATATAATATGTAACTTTCTTTTCCTCTTATCGTTATGATAAAGTAAACGGTAGTAAAGGTGAGCTTAGCGGTCGGTGGCCGCAAGGACGTCGGCGCGCGGGCGGCAACTCAAGTTTGTTTGTATGTGTGCGTGCGAAGTCGCTACAGCGCCGTGCGGTCCATTTTGGCTTGGCGGGAATTTGACATTGATTGTCAAATGCTGCCAGCTGCATACTCACTTCGAAAATTTTGGGAGTTTTTACGTATTATTATTGTGGACATAGTATTATTATCGTAGCTGTCAGTAGTTATATTATGTTACAGTTTGTTGCTTTCTTCTTCAACCTGAAACTATAAATATATATAAGAAATTATTATAAAAAAAAAAAAAAAAAACACCTTCTTAAAAATTCATTCATAACATTTTATATTCAATTTTCTAATTTGTTAAATCTTATTTTTTATGTGCATTTAATATTATCGCTCTCTGTAAAATTTATTTAGTTGAGTTTTGACAACATTCGTTGTCGCCTTTTTGTTTTTAAAATGTTTGATTTTGTATGATAATTAAATAAGTTTCTAGGTAAAATAACAAGCCAAGCGATAGCAACATTGTAGGTTAGTGAAGAGTGCGCGCTACACGGCGAGCGCGGGGCGGCCGCGGCACGACCGACGCGTATTCATTCACGCACACAGTTGCGTAGATCGTGGAGTGTTTCGGTACGGCTTGCGAGACGCGGGTCGCTACTTTTATTGTTTTTTTTCGTCCTTCCAACAAGCCACCCGTTTGTTGGTGTACCCTTACCTGTTACGGTTAGTATTACGAAAACTCAGTGAATTTTATTTATGAGTTCATAGACCAAAATTTAAAAAGTTTATCTCAGACTTATAGTGAAATCAAAGTGTTCGGCATATGTTTGGACAAATTGCATAATATTGTTTCGTGTAAACAAATAATAGGCTGTGATTGGGACGAGTTTTACGAGAAGTTAAAAACAAAAAATAAAGGTGATAATTTATACGATGGTCTAAACTGGTAATTCAGGAGTAGAATGGGCCAATGTTGCGCGAATTTCGATACGATTCGAAACTTCACCCACATAACATTTATGGTAAGTAAAAAGTTTCATGTTTTGTTTCGTAACATGCGAGTTTTTTTTCGAATATGGCTATCGCATTTCGCAGATGTGCTTTTTATTTATACATCCTCGAGATGCGAAAGTTTAGTGACATTATTTATTGATATTGCAATACTTATTGGCAGTTTTTACAAATGTTGCGGAATTATTTTCGTAAAAGTAGGTAAGTTGCATTCAAAACGGATTTATACCTATGTTAATTCATGTTACCATTGTTATTCAAATAATTGTTGGTGAGTAAAGGGTTTTTTTTTAAATTTCTATTAAGATTTTAATTCTGATACCTAGTTTTGTGGATCAAATGTAACAATGTGGGTAGATTACAATTATAATATTTATGTGTATAAAAAGCAAATGAAAATTGTTCTCACTTCTTACGACTTCGTATGGAATTTAAATTTCTACAAATTACCGGCAGTGAGTTACAAGCAAAAACAAATCTATTCTAATGTCTTCATTGAACAATGGGATGTTGGTTTGAATGCAAATTGTCCAAATGAATACAATGCCACGCTCATTACAAGTGCTGCAATTTAGATGAGGCCAAATTAATGATTGAACACATCGACGCCCCCCGCGAATAATCCGGTAATCGTAAAAGTGTAAATGTTCAGGAAAAATAAAAAACCATTTTTCTTTAATAACTCCACTAAACAACAAGTATCAGTGACTTTTTATATCGCATATGAAAGCTAATTTTTTCAGCTACTTGGTTATTACAACAAAATTTAAATAGTTCCAAGGGCTTAGTTATAGTTTAACTGGATGTATTTTACTATATTAGTGTAGGTGAAGCTCTGGTCAGTATTATCACTTACGATATTGTTCGTGTAAATTTATATTTTCGACGGCGACAGCAACGTCTTGTTGCGATATTATTCGTGTGATTTGTTTTGTATACTGCACAATTGTAAAAAGCTATTATTGGATTATTCGATTGTATGACAGTGATGTACATTTTATAGTTATGACTAATACTGTTTATTCGAATAGTTTACTTAGGTATTATTTGATGATTTTTTTGCTATACATTTTATGAAATAGAGGACAAACAGTAAATGAAACTTCATTGGTTAGTTTTCCAAAAAACGATAGTTATTATTATCACAAAAAAATTGACACTGCACTGAAATCATGACTATTATGTATGATTACACAATCATCAAAATTTAAATTAAGCTCTTTTACAATTAAAAATCTTAATCAGAATACTCATCCTGAATTGTCGTGGACCTATTTCTGCCGATTCTGTTTACTTCTGCCTGCATCGTAATCCAATTCAATATAAACCTGGTTGATTATATTGAATTGGATTACGATGAAAATCATATTTGAAAAGAAAACAGTTAGGTTACCTCCATCGGCAAAACGTATTTTTTCTCCTGTCTTGTATTGAAGCCATCTTCTGGGTTCTTTTATGTTAAGGATTTCAGATTGCTGCATTTCTTTTAGTATATATTTGTCTTCATAGATCTTAGGGTTCATGATGATACTATATATTTGATCCGGTGTGTATAAAACTTTTTCAATACAGGCGTGCATGGAGTTGCCTTTATTTTGACTATGCCCCAATCAGACCTATGACCAGGCACCAACAAAAAACCAATGGGTAATGTCAATTAGCAGTCATTGCAAGGTGAAGATAAAATTTTTCGATTTTAGCTTGCTACACATAATAGAACCTTCTTAAGAGCGTCACAAACTGTAAAATTATAAATCGGGTATTTACGTTTATAGTGGAGAATTGACACTTCAGACTCTGGTACGTTTAAAACTTTTTCTAAATCAAAAATGTCCACAACAGTATCATCTTTATTTAGTGTTTCTTTTTTCTTCTTTCATACTCTGTTTCCTGTATATTTTCCTAAAGACGCCGTTTCAACGGAGTCAGCGTGCTGATATTGTGAACCTAAAACGTACACTGATCCTTTTTCGGCTTAAAAAAGGAAAACTTGTAGTTAGGCATCTCAACAATATCTGGATAGTTCTGATTTGCAAACCATGACTTATAATTTTGGTGCATTCTCGTTTACGCTCTTTTGTCGCGTAATGCGATTCTACTTTGGGAAATAAATCAATATGATTTCTGATAATGTCTGTATCTGGTCTTGTCTATTCTGATGCCTGCCTCGTTTATCGATAGAACTCTCACCTCTTTTATTTTTTTCTAAGGCCGTGTAAATCATTTGCTCGGTAATAGAAAGAGTGTTTGAAAAATACTTTGCATACTTAGATTTCTTCATCTTTGAGGTGAAAATAATAATATGTTTGAGATTGGTTAGTTTTCCTATTAACGTAAATCGTGATTGGATTTAACATGAGGTTGAATAATGTATTGCCATTGAAATTATCGACTGGCAAGTTTATAAAATTTAGTATGTAAGGCTAACCTGTCTTCTGTATTGAATTTCAACCCGCAACATTTTTGCAAGCACAATTACTTACTAAAATAAGGTACATAACTATTTACTCGAACAATATCGTAACAACGTTTACTTTCAAATCATATTGATATATTTTTACGTAAAGAATTGAAACCATATTATTCGTTTAAAATACATTTAAAAGATTGTTTATGGAATATACGCGTAACTTTTTATATCTTCATAAATAAAGATAGAAAAAATCTGAAAAAAATTCACATGGTGTATTCTAACTTCTAGATGCCGAAAAACGCATAACATGAAAAACCCCGTAATAGGTCATTACCGGATTATTCGCGGGGGGCGTCGACATGTTTATTCTGTACTAGCTATGTCATGCGGCTTTACCCTTACATCCGAACGTATCTTTCGATCATTTTTGGATAGATAATAAATTGACGTTATGCGTTTTATACAGATAAAACTTTCTTTTGAATCACTCTATCTGATAAAAAAACGCATGGAAATCGGTTGCGTAGTTTTACAGATTTAAGCATACGTAAGGACAGACAGAAGAAAGCCACTTCGTTTCATGTTGTGAAGCCTTATGCAAAATAAAAAATTGCAATATCCGGATGAAATTAATGTAAAATCAGTTATAGTATTGTCTTTTTATTGAATGAGCGTAGCATTTTTATTTTTTGTTATAAACAAATGAGAAAACATATTTTTATAATTACTATAATAGATTTATCTTTACAGTGTCATAAACTCACATATTTTACCTATCTATATCTATACTAATATATAAAGCTGAAGAGTTTGTTTGTTTGTTTGTTTGTTTGTTTGTTTGTTTGTTTGTTTGAACGCGCTAATCTCAGGATCTACTGGTTCGAATTGAAAAATTCTTTTTTTATTGAATTGACCATGTATCGAGGAAGGCTTTAGGCTATATAACATCACGCTGCGACTAATAGGAGCGAAGATATAATGGAAAATATGGAAAAAACGGGGAAAATTATTCATCTTTGAGGGCTTCCTTTGCGTGCGCTGCGAAAACGGTTCAAGATACAAAAATAATATGTATGAAAGAATTATTCCTCTTTAAATGATCTAAAAAAAAGTCCGCGACAGTATATGTCTATCTTCTAAGATTGACTCACTATACCATAATAATGGAAATAGATCCGACGGGGACGAAGTTCCGAGCAACAGCTAGTTTATAATATTGGTATATTTATTTTAGAAACTTGTATTATAGAATACAAGCTGACCCACGCCCACTTCGTTCGGCATAATGTTAATTATCCTTATCGGTTTTTATATAGCCTCTGACACTCAGCAATAATGTGGCTTTCTATTGGTGAAAGAACTTTTTAAATTGTTTTAGTAGATCCCGAGATCACCTCGTACAATTTAACAAACACAAACTTTACTTTTTTATAATATTAGTATAGATATATACATGAATGGGCCAAATGCCAATGATCCAATGTGTTGATTGTAAAATATAGAATGTGATGTGAATGTGATATGTGGTTTACAATTTACTATCTAAATATCATAGTAATTATGACCAGCTAATAGTCGGGATCATTATATTAATTACATACATATCTTTATATATTTTGTTTTAAATATTCTGTGTACCTACTCGGTTTGTTTTATGTTGTACTAGCGACCAGCCCTGGCTTTTCCCATATATGATACCTATACTATTATTATAGAAATAGACCTTCCTCTTTTATCACTCTATTTGTTAAAAAAAACACATGAAAATTGGTTCTGTAGTTTCAAAGATTTAAGTCTACATAGGAACACACAGAAGATAGCAACTTTGTTTAATACTTTCTAATGATTATAAGATAATATTTTAATGCTCCTGAAAAACTTCTCTCCTTTGTGAAATTAAAATTAATCTAAATCATATAAATGACCGTTGCAACTGGAATCATTCTCAGCATCATAAGGTCACATCTCTTGACCTCAAACTTGAAATCTGGTTTTGGTATGATCAGATTTTATCATCCTTCGTAGAAACTGTAATTAGAAAATTAGGTTCAACCAGTTTAAAGTGTTATTAATATATAGGTAATATGTTTTTTTGTCTATGCCTTTTTACTGTAGAAGAGCTTTCAGAATTTCATCTTAGTTCTTCTCTGTAAAAACTACTTTTCAAATTGGTACATTTTTTTGTAATACCATGCTGATTTAAAAGTATATTTAAATTATATGAATGAACACACATAATTTTGACTTTTTAATGTAGCTGAAAGTTTTAATAATAAATATTTAAACTATATTTATAGCTTAGTATTAGGGTATATAAGGTTACTAAATATTTTAACTCTTACATGGATGTGAAAGTATGTACACAAACATACTATATACTATAGATTAAATTTTTGTACGTGTTTGTTAGCTTTGTTAATTACACATTGAGTCAGAAATCATTTTTCTGAACCCACTTGGAATATAATTTCACCACAATATTGTTTCACTCGAAAAAAAAATTGCGATGACTAACACAAGAGAAATTAATGGTATACAGACAATATATTAATATTATATCAAAAAAAGTTTACAAAAAACAGAGGGCTTTTAATGAGCAAAATTAATACACTGCCAAATGTACAGAAAATTATGGGGTACTAAATCATAAGGTGTTGCAGAAAATAATAAAAGACACGTTTTATAACCAATTAATGTTTTTATGGCTGTTTAAATAGTTTCAAATTTAAGACCATAAATTTCAAACTAATTAGTAAGTTTGCTTGTAATATACGATGGGGTTTTTTAAACAAATGACGTATTTTAAAATCAATAAAAGGCCCTCTTCTTCTAAACTTAAGGAACTAAATGGAAGTCTCTGGAAACACACATGCATATTTTATCGGTAACATTTTAGCAGTATCTATGCAACGTAAACTAATCAAAGCAATAAAATTCCCTAATGAAACCATTTCAAATACGCCTTATCATTAAGAAAATGTATCTTGGAACATTGAGCCCTTGAAAGTCGCTGCAGAAGTAATAAATAATTTTACGATCGACGTGATACCGGCATTAACCACTACCGGGGTTTAGCGTTTAGATATTGGTAGCATTTAGTAACATGTTCTGCGTCTTAGCCCTTATCTCGATATAATGAGTTTGTTATATTCCAATAATATCCGTAATGGACTTAGAAGCGATCAATTTACTCTACACTATAAGATTGCTGCTTAACTTTGTATCTAAGATTAATGATCGTTCCTTCATAATGTTCTGTTTCAACTTTTTGTTACGTAATGAGGTTACAACCATTAAGTTTTAGTTGAACTTGACTTCTACCGGATGCACAAGATTATTAAGTTTTTGTTCTACATAGTATAATTTTATTAGAACTACGTTGTAATCAATAACTATGACACGATAGCGGAATAAGTACTACATTTTTAAGGACGAAATTTAAGTTCATACAAAGAAAAGTTTATCTCTTCCGAAATTCGTTTCGAAACATTGTCCTACCTGCGTAGTTTTACGAGCAGCTAGTTAAATACGGAGCTTTTATACAAGTCGACATAAAAGGCGTCTAGATTTATTACGGGCGCAATAAAACCACGGCAACGAACCCAACGCCCTAGCTCTGAAGTTCAATGGTATACTATAGCATGGAATATACGTCGCAGGGACTAGAAAAACCTTGATATTCTTATTCTTCAAACAGTCAGTTTGTGAGATTCCTAGGCTAAAGTTAAGCTTCCCTTTTTGTATAGCGTAATTAGCGTGCATGACTTTTAAGTTTAAACTATGCGTATCTAAATTAGGACTGATCATAAATTTTTAGTTAACATTGTTCCAGCAAGTCCATACATATGTTAACAATTAATGTCAGTTCAAATTGTAAATAGTAAAGAGAAATACGTTACGCTGCCTTCAACATAACGAGTTCGCCAAACAACGATCGGACTGCAAAGTATGGCTTTATTAACATCTGCAAGCGCAATTATCTTCGTAGAAATACTAGCTTCTTGTTTTCATTGGCAGTGTGAGAGGCCATTGTTAGCTCGCTATAGGCAGTACTTATGCTTTCAGCGGTACGTTGATTGTGACCGACATGCTCGGAGGCACGTAGTGCGTACAGTGGTGTGGAAAAGCTAAAATATTTGCTAAACAAATACGCTAACAAGGCAATTCTGAGAGCTGATGTGCGGGCAACAAGGGGCGCGTATGTGCTAAAATTTATGGCCTGACCCAACAAATAGCTTGCTTGTTTTGGTATTGTGATTTCGCATTGACTGTACATGGGAATGGCGTCAGCATTGGTAGTGTTTCAGTAAGTGAGAATAAACGTAACTTATTTCATATGACTTGGTGCTAATATTTCAATGAAACGTAGTTTGTAGAGAAGCTTAAAAGAAATAATTTAAAACCCTTTTTTGTGAAACAAAAGCTACAGGTGAATGTCTCAGTTTAACTTTGATCTATCCAGTCAGTTCACATAAAATTATATGTAAGTTTTAAGTCTAAAAATAATATAATAAAACTAAATATTTGATTCTAAAGTTATCAGTTGGGTAATTACTGGTTATCGCACTATCAGTTAAGGAGTTTACTACTAGTGAGTAAATATGGCCTTATCAATACAGGTCAATCGTTTTGATGCACCTTATCTATAGTAAATACTTTGAAATTTGTTTGTGTACAGTCGTTATGAAAATTGTTATTTCAATTTAAGTTTATATTGGTTTAACGTGGATGTAGTAGGAATGGAAATATTAATAATCTTTTAACAGGCGTCTTCTAATCCTTTGAAATAAAACAACAGATAAAGAGACGATCTCATATATGTATCCCAAAAACAAAAATGGCACATCTTTTTAGTGTAGTGGGAAAGTCCGTATTCAGAATGACCTTTTCTTGGAACAACTTATTGATTCAAAAGCAAAGAGATTAGACATACTATATTAAGTTTTCATTAATGAACAGACAGGAAAGATTTATCGGGAAGCTTTTAAGGACGTTTGTGTTGCCGCTCATAATGTCCTACTTACTAAGTTATTATACCATTATAAATCAAGTAAAAAGGTACTTTAGAACCAAGGCTTATATAATGATAATAATAAAAATTCTTATTGTCAATATACTATGTACAATACTAAAATGTAATGTGCAAAAGTAATTCTTAAATGTTTAAGCAAATAAACGTTTCTCCATCGTCTCATCTCCATTTCATATATCGAAAATATGATAAGTACAGAGTGAAGCCAAAAGATTTTAAACTTCCCGTCTTTAATACAGTGACCAGGTTTCATATACTTCCTCCCAAAGTTTTAAAGTACGGTTGCTTCAAGCAGGAAACCGAAGTCTTAAAAAACTACTGTTTTGTTGGTACGAATTAACGTAATACCTATATTTAGATAACCTGATATGATTTATTCTTATAAAACAATAATACGTGTAAGTTAACGTCATTTGATAAAATTTTATCAAAAAACTAACTGGTTCGATGCGACTTTATTCACGCTGTACCTATCCTACCTTATATCTTTCATCTAACCTTTATTTCTCTGCTAAAAAAATCATCCTACTACATCAAGGAATATTCTAAAAAAATAATAAGAGATATTGGTTCAGCTTAATCGAGTCAATATTAATACAATTTAACATGCTCCTACAATTGACGTCTCTAACCAGAAATTGTCTAACTCGAAATAATATCATATAAAAACAATGCTTTCTACAACGCTTTCGAACCATTTGCGGTTACAAAAGAAAAGCACACAAACCTGTAGTTTATCATGAGCCATAGACACTCACAGCCCTAAACAATGTTGCGAGAAACCATAGAGTATAGACGGTTATAATTCAACTGCCCACCACGACAGTTCAGAACAGGGTCTGTAAACTCCAATTAGGTTAAAACTGGTTATCTAAACAAATAACTGCCACTTGTTGCAGGTTAATCTAGAGCTGTTTAATGTCCGATACGATATCGTGTCGTGTAAATACGTTACATTTAAAATTTTATCGTTGTCTATGGTATTAATTTTTTTATATGCTTTTGGTCTTTGGTCAAGCATTTTATGACAAAGCACAGAGCATAGAAGAGAGTTACAAGGTTTTGGTTTTGGTGAGAATTAATATAATGAACATATATCTCCTGTAATTGAACATTTAAAATTGTATCCTTGTCTATGGTATTTTTTATATGCTTTTGGTCTTTGGTTAAGCAGACTATGACAAAGCACAGAGCATGTAAAAGATTATCTTTATTTTTGGTGTAAACATAATGAGCTTGATCCTCCTCAAATCGACTATAATGATATTACATTGGAATGTATAAAGATGGTACAGTTGTCGAAGGGAATCAAAGGGTATCAAAATAGATCGGCTTATCGCTATGTCCATATAGCTTCTGCAGGCACGCCTTAGCACTTGAAATGTATCTTAGATTAAATTAGGCCTAACGACTCAAAGCACGTGGCTTTTAAAGTATTTAGGTTGTCCAGTTATGAAATCATGTAGGTAGTATAAGAATTATATTACATTGAAGTAGTGTTATAAAATAATTGCGATTAGGTTTTGATGTGAAAGCTTTAATATTAGTTTCATTTGAACCGTGTATAATCTTTTCCCATCTTTTCAGTTAAAGTTTTTGTTTTACAAATAATGTGGCTTTCTTATGGAAAAAGCATTCATCTAACGAATAGACCCTTCAAAGTCCCCTCTAAACATTAGCTCTTTAGAAACGTAGATTTAAGAAATTTACTTGCTATGCAGTTTAATTTTAGAGTAATTTATGTAAATAATGTTCGTTCCACGTTACCTAAATAACGAGTGTAATAATGTCGTTAAAAATGTAGTGTTTTAAATCGATATAGGTACATCTTTTACGATTTGGGCAAAAGAACATGAACCACGTCGCGTCGCGGAGCTGCAAATGATATCAATTTGAAGCCGGAACCATGAACGTGATTTCTTATGCGATCTAATTTGTATTTACAGGCAAAATTGGCCCAGTCATTACTGCCTAGAGTAGATTAGGTTTTTGCGCTGCGTTCTCACAAAAAAATAATATGATTTATTATGTTGGTAGTTATTCGAGCAGCTATTTTAAGACTTAGCTATTAACGTTCAAATTGAAAAAACAGACGCGTGGCCGTAAGCCTTCTGTGCCTTTGATTTTTATTGTGCTTTTTGTTGTACTTCAGAGAATGCGGAATTATGTTTTATATGGAGTAAAGAGTTACAAAGACGACGGTAATAAAGCGAAAATGAGAAGGAATAAACTAACTTTTACAGTCTGGTAACACTTGGGGTCAACAGCACATTTGCAGCTCACTATTAAATAGTTATCGGTTAAAATTAACTTGTATTAGCCAGTATAAAAGAAATCATCACCCATCCAACTGACAATTAAAATATAATTTTCGGGCTTATAAAATTCTAAACCTACATTAAAACTATTATAATGAAGGGCATCGCGATTTTAAGAACGTACTTATTAATATACAGATAGCAAACTTTATTTCATAATATATAACATTAATATTAATTTCGTAGAGCTTTTAATTATATGTATGCATCTAGGTCGGTCTATTTAGCATTTATATCTGTTTATAAACATTAGTATGTTTATTTAAGATGATAGCCTTTCGCTAAACACGATCTAATGTGTGCGAAACTTATCGCAATACATATTAACGAGAAGCGGGGACAGAAAGATATTATTGCCAGCCGCGGCTATTATTAGATGTTGTCTAGTCTACCAAATTAGATAGAACTAAGAAAAAAAAATGAATTACGATTTAAAAAAAAGTCACTTAATAATAGCTGTACAAATTTGAAATTAAATAGCGTCCAAAACTATTAACCTAATGAAAAATGTTTCCATCTATGTGAAGCTACAAAATCTCCTTTGAAACATGGCGAATTTACGTGTGTATAACAAAGCAATAAAAAAATACGATTGATACACCTAACGATAAAATATATTTCATATTGCAGTACCTGTATCTACTGCTTTTAAGTGCTGAAGCAGTGTTTGTGGAATATGTACTATCATGATGATAACAATAACAATGCACTTGTGTCTCGGTATATTATCTAACTGCTTACATTTGTTAAATGTAGTTGAGTGGTTGATATATCTCAAGGTATATATTTCTTATATAGAAAAAGTAAATTCTGTATAATAAATTGTTTTTTTCCGTGGGGAAATGCTCAAGCATGCCTACAATTCCGGAGAGAGAAAGTAGGTTTTGTCAGATTCGAACCAACTAAGTCCCGCGTTTTGACGGAGTCACGGGTGCTCTTGCGGACTCTTCCGCAGTCCGATCCGAACCCTTATTTTTCATCAGACCACAATTACTTACTAGTTTATGTGAACCTTCAAAGATCTCCCATCCGATGCACTAAGACGAAACTCAGTTGAGTTAGTAATATTTCAATAAGTCATGTACCTTCATACTAAGCCCACGGGTATTGCTTGAAAATCTCACTGGTCTTCTGTCTTCTCATTGGTCGTCAAAAAATGGTATTATAAACCTAGCAAAAGCATATATACCGTCGAATTAAGATACGTCTTATAATACCCTCTGTATCAGATATATTCCAATAGTTAACGAGCGGTAGTTTGATTGCAAAAGCCAATTGATTTCTTGATTTCCGATATTAGTAAGGCGGTCGTTTGATCACTTAATGTAGTTCTTGAATTCATTTAAACTAATCACATTCCCACTGTTGAGAAACACCGACATAATTAGGTACATATAGCTCTTTATGTCTCTACTGTTAAGTAATCAATGGTTAATTATGCCAAACACAAATTATATTTAGATATTTAACTATTTTTTACAAATGTTTTGTAGGCAGCATCAGATATAGGTAAATTAAATGCTTATTATCCAATAATTAATCGTATCAAACATTCAATATGTTCGCTTACTTTACTTCTACCTTAATATACATGGCGAAATCTTTCTCAATCAGAAAGCAATCTCACTAAAAAGTAATATAATACTCGTATATATCGGTCTCTATAAAAGATAGACTGAACGAAATGTACTGCAAACGTATATATAATACATATATCAGTGTTGATTGCCCATTACTTGTTTTTTTTATTTTATAAACAAGATACAAGATACAAGCTTCAAGCAATTGCCGACAAAATTTTTAGACCACACTCGCTCATAAAATGTTTGCAAAAACTATTTAATTGGGTTTATGAGGTAATTTGAAAATTGTACGGACGTTTTTATCTCTTAAAGTTTTATGTATTTTATTAATTAATTAGTGGAGATAACTTGGTTTTATAACTTGTATGTGGACCTTGTCTATGATTTTAATTATAATGTGAAAGTATATTTGATATATTTGTATAGTTTTTCTTTAAAATAATGTTCGCTATAAATTCTATTACAAATAATATGTATAAAGAGTCTCCTAAGTATGTCGACTTACTCCCTAAAGCTTGAACTGTGAAATTAAAGGCATTGTACACAAAAATCCTGACGTCATTCCCCATCAATTACCGACCATGTGCTAACCCATTGTCTTTGTTACAGCGTAAATAACCGTGAAAGCACAATGTGGTGTGGATACAGACTCCTCGCTGTTTTTGGGTGCCTGGTACTGAGCAGGGGTGAACTGCCCGAAGACGACTTCAGGATAATAAACAAACAAGGTGCCCATTTCATGTTTTATTTTATTACCCATAATGTAACATTTACGATTGTTCTTTATTGGATTTACTGTATTTTTGATTTAAACTTACGGAGCGATTTATGTTGATTTCGGGACTTGTAATTTACAATTACAATAAGAACATAAACGAACTATCAATACATGTTGTTGCTACATTCGATGCAAGCATTATATTGATAAACAATTATTTTGAATACGTACCATAACGTAAAAAAAGCTGTGTTCTAATTTTTATGATAATCTCAATGGTCTTTCATCTCAAGATAATATTTGGATGTTACGATCGGTATTACCTTTTAAAGTTTCTGTTTATTTTATACATTGAGGATATCTTCTTCTAATTTCATTTATATTTCAATATATTTAACTCCATCTAACCAAAAATATTGCAAATATCGAACTACTGAATATTAAAATTTTGTCGTTTACTTGTTTACGACCGTGCAATATCTTCCAGCACCGGCGCAGTAGAAAGCTGCAAGGCATTCCATATTTCATAGATTGCGAGATAAATCAGTCATAATATCGCTGTGCCTCTATAATAATAATAATAATACAAGCCTTTATTCAGACAACAACAATTACAATATTATTTACAATATATTTTATTTGTTTGACACCGACAATGTGGTCTGTTTGCCAATATTGGCAAAGGCCTCCTCCCTTTCTCTCCAATCTGTGCGGTTGGTCGCTAATCTGCTCCAGAACTTCCCGGCCGTAGTTTTGAGTTCGTCTTCCCATCTTCGTACCTGTCTGCCTCGATTTCTTCGGCATTGTCTCGGATACCAGTGTAAAACTTGTTTGCTCCACTTATTAATACCCCTTAATGTATGACCAGCCCATTTCCATTTTAGTTGTCTAATCCTTTTTGTTACATCTTCAATTTTGGTTCGTTTCCTGATAGTTAGATTCCTTATTTTATCTGATTTTCTTAGACTTAAAATGCTTCTTTCCATTGCTGTTTGACAGGTTTCTAGTTTTTTGTTTTGTGCTTTGGTGAGCGCCCATGTTTGGCATCCATATGTTAGTACTGGAAGAATGCACGTATTGTATAATTTTCTTTTTATCGACATCGTTGTTTCTGACTTCATTATTTCTTTAAGACCCCAAAATCGTTTCCACGCATTTCCGATTCTGGTGTCGATCTCCTCTGTGCCTCTAAATAACAGTAATTTGAATCTATTACGGCCAGTATCTCAGGATGTTGACGGACTTGCCAGGATGTCACTAAAAGTTACATAGCGAGACCTACGCTCTAAGATAATAACATAATTGGCATGATTCATCAGATGTACACTACGGAGTATAGGCAGACGAAACGGGGCCAGACTATTGTCTAAATATAACCATGTAGGTGTTAGATGCAAGATTCATTAAACATCATTATATGCATAATGCTAAATGAACTATGATATTTTAACGGTTGGATAAACTTTGAACTGCGATATGGAATGCGCTCGATATTGTAATAAATAGAAATGTTATTAAACAATATGATGTATTAAATAATAATAATAAAAAATCTCTTGATTGATAAAAAAGGTCCTTACGAAACATATTTTGATGAGCAGTCTTAATGACTCTTAGCGATGTCTCACAGACATCAAGGCATCACCCAAGATTTACTTAAAGAACGTAGAACTTAATAGAATAAAATTATTTACGAACTGCAGAATATATGTTAAAACCAAACCTGTTATATATTTGTCAAATATAAGCGACTTGTATTTTAAAATATGAAGTTATTCGTCTATTAGCGATTGATCGTTTATTATCAAACATTGACTGTAGGTACATCTCTATAGAAAAAGTTTGGATCTCAGGGAAATAACGAACCAAGTTCTCCTCGTTTTATCGAGGCCAATAAATGAAGCCGCAAAAGCCTAATATTTGCCAAACTTTAACGAATATTTGCGGTACATTTGACATAATTTATTCAGCTTTGTTAATTTTGTGTGAACAATTAATGTCGTTTTTCACCTTTTGGAATGTTAATTTCATCGTAATGAAGTATTTAATACCTGTTTAACTGTTTTTAAAAGCTTTTATGTTTCTTAGAAATTATCAATTTAAAAGAAGATGTTGTTTTTGGTAATTGAGTTTAACTAGGTTTTTATTAACATTTATTCACCTCTCCTTTCTCTTTTTTATATATTCTTCTATTAAGAATAAAGTCAAGTGTGTTCTAATAGATACTTAAAACTGAATACATATAATACCTTTTTTTTATTAATTTTATTCGCCCTTCCTTAATAGCAGAATAACTATAAAATATAAAAAGTAACGGTACAACCAGTTTAATCATAAATTACTTATACCAATGATGTTTCTAATATCATTGGACACTTTAATTTCCTCATACGCCTACAAATATGATCCATTTTCATCATCTGGTTTTGGATTGTAACTAAATAGAACGCAAATCTTTAAATCTACTTGTTTATTTCAAGATATTGAATAAAGAAAGTTGCTGTAATCATGTTATTTATAATGTACTGTATGTGACATATATAATCTTTATCTAATACAGTGATAAAGTACGTACGTAGGTACTGCTGCAGTTTGCTTAAATATGTATTACTCCAGGCAACCCTTATTAGTATGTGTATTATGGTACATCGTAAATAATTAAAAAATGCTACAGTTATATTACATTTGGTATTATATTAAACATTTCCAAAAAAATTATCCTTGATCACGATAAAACTGACGAAATTACATTTTCTTTAATCTGTTTTTAGACAGTTCCTCAGTTAAAGTATTTGTAAGCAAGGTATACTTTTAATATACTTGAATCATCGCATTAGTTACTGATTATTTTTTATCACTACCTTTCGGCCTTGGCTATAGAACACTAACACAGTTTGGTGTTTTTCACAGATAAGATACAAAGCAGGGATTTCTACACTATCACAATTAATCATCATTATTTTCAGACTTGCTGGCGTCGGACAGCGATATCTTCGAAGATAAAGATGCCAGCTCGTTTTCGCAACTGCTGTTCGATGTAGCAAGAGACCAGGTTATCGTGGGTGCAAGGTTAGTGATGAAATTATGTAATTTGGGTAAAATTTATATTATAGTATTCTTATGTTGTGGGGTTCAAGACATTTCATACAATTCTTTAGAAAAAGTAACCTGTATGGGACTACAATAAATGGGTCTTGATCAAAGATTTCCTTAGACCCTACTTCTGAACCTCTTAGAACGGAACCGTGTTCGATCAACTACTTCCCCATCGTGTAGTATAGCAAAGGATATTTAAATTATATATTACAATAGGTACAAACAAAATTATATGTAACAGCTATGTTATAAATTGTATTCCGGTAAAGAACAGTAATACACTAACCATATTTAAATAAGGTACGTTTAAGTGTATTTAACGATATGCATAAAATTAGCACGATTTATAAGAAGGCCTCGTTTATAAAACTAAATTTTGCAGACTAAGGCTCCTCTCAAGTCTTTTAAATGAAATACGCCTCTTAATCATTATTCATATTTTTCAACAATGTCACAAACTTATCAACGTCTCGGTACTAGCAAAACTAGTTTGTTAGTAAATCAGTATAATCCACGAACGCGTGGGCGAGGCACTTTGTGTTTTACATCGCCATAAAGTAAGATTTTTACAATATCGTGATACATTTACGGCGAAAACATTCGGAAATGTCTCAATTCCAATAGAATTAATACCCACGTTGTAAAACGCCGTGCGAATTATGTGGGTAGCTGCAGATTATGAGAAACTCTATATTGGGTGTATCGTAAATGTTTCTTAAGCATTTGCTAGATTGTTATAGAATTTCAAAGAACGATAAGCGATAAGCCTTTAAGGCAATGACCACACCACTTACGGAAAGAAATATATATAATGTTAAACTAAAGTGATTTTTTAAGAAAACAAAAAAGCTCCTACGTATTCCATACCATAGTACTGTGACCGGTACGTAGGTTGTTTAAAACTTAATGAGTCCATACTAAGATTGGTACTATGATAAAATGTGACTCTCGATTTGCCAATTTCTCAATGTTTTCTTAATAGTAGTTATATATTTATATGCAAAAGAATTAAATTATATTATGTGTGTTATACGATTTGAAAGGAAACCGGTATTACTGGATTTTTATTAATCTATCATATTTAATGTAAAGAAAGCTTTATAAAATAAACGTCTCTGCTTCATACCGTTGCTTTATTTTCCTATTGGCCTCTTTAATTCCATGAGAAATAGGCTTTGCCTAATAAGGCATTGAATCGCTATTATTTATGAGAATACATTGATCAAATGTAGGTTCTTGCGGTTTTTGCGACGTTACCCCCGTTAGGATATGTGAAAACGTGACTTTAAATCATTGTAGCTATGGAAAAATTAATTTCCGCTTGTATGATTACTTTATACTAATATTATAAGGAAGTAATGTTTGGGTGTTTGTTAAATTGTAAGGGATAATCTCGAGATCTACGGAATCGATTTTAAAAATTCTGTCACCAATAGAAAGCCATATTATTGCTGAGTGTCATAGGTTAAATAATAAAGTTACATAAATAAAAAAGATTACTAACGTTATGCCCAACAAAGTGGGCACGGGTCAGCTAGTATATTATAGTATATTATAAGAAATGTTTCAGTCTTTTGTTTTATAATGACTTCTTAGGTAAGTTTAAGCAGTTTTTGATCCCTAATAATTCCAGAAAACTTCCTTTACTTAACAATTTATTGATATCACTAACTTGTAACGATTTTATACATATTATATTTCATTAACAGAAATAAAACTTAAATAAGTAAGTACATATCTATTAAAAACGTTATCTGATCTGTATTTCTTCAAGTTCAAAGTTTTATAAGAGTAATGAAAAATAATATAAATAATAAACTACACAAAGCTTACAAAAAATCTAAACGAAACAAATTATATATAATTAGCTGTTATTATAACATTGCTGTGCCATCCTAGAGCGAAGGAGGTCAAAGTCGTTCTCAATGCCGAATGAATGGCATACGAGAGGAAGTCTTGCTTAGATTTTGACAGATTTGTAAATAACAAAGATAACAAAGAAATAGGAAACTAGATTATAAATCAGGTTTAGTTCGTAATGTGTGTGATGAGATATTCTGAAAGTATTAAGTACTGATGACTACAAAAGTTAAAGAACATATTTAACATCAAAAATTATTGTGTCATTTAAAAAGTTATTGGTGAGTTTGCTATTTTGTATACTAATTACTAGGTTTTATCATGGCACGTAAATTGATTTTTTTTTAATATTAAAACGATTTGTAATTTTGAATTTGTTTATCAAGTTTTGTCGTCAACTATCTACGATAAATAGTTCGTCTTTCATAGAAGTTACGGTATACATATATTTTCTCTGACAAACAAATTGCCTTCAAAAATGAATAATTTTTGTTTAGACTATTACCCGACCAGTGAAAAAATCCATTTCATTTCATTAACTGTTTGTGTTTCAACTTTTAATTAAGGCGGCGACGAGCGTAACTCAAAATAATTTGAAACATTTATGCGTCGTAAAGAACGTTATGTTAATATTATTTTGATGATAGCGTTTGTTTTTTCGGCCTATCCGAATCGCTTGAGTCATTCACCTGTGTGTCAACTCATGATGTAACGATAGGGTCGCTTCGTTGTATAAAAAGTGATATTGATAATAATAGCTTTTTCTTTGATTTAAATT
The DNA here is from genome assembly GCA_026213755.1 of Eurema hecabe. NCBI lineage: Eukaryota > Metazoa > Arthropoda > Insecta > Lepidoptera > Pieridae > Terias > Terias hecabe. Next base: position 3,648,604 of record JADANM010003353.1, read on the forward strand.
GGACGTAGAAAGTTAATAATAATACTTTCATTGAATTAACAAAAGTAACACTTTTGAATGGTCATGCAATTTCAAAACAATAATGCATACCTTTAAATAATTATAATAATTTGTTTAAGTAAATAACTTTTTTATTAATTAACTATATACCTAATACGAAGATGATACTAATTATTAGAAATAAATCATCAATTTAGAACAATTAAGGCGAATTCACGAAATGCAATTAATTTTTTATATACAAAAAATTCTGTTCTTACAGCCCTATGTACCTAGTTATCAGCAAGCTGGCCGGGACTAGCCGTGGAACTAATGACATACAGAAAACAATGACTCTAGTTTTATGTAATTAAAAATACATTAATTTAATGTGACGAATTTATGGTAATGATTTATTAGTATTTTACACATTGGGTTTATTGACAGGAAATTCATTGCACGTGTTAGAGCTTAATATTATCGCAATTAGGTTATCCACTAGCCTTAATAAATTTACAAATTAATATTAACACATAGATACATAAAACATAGATGCAGATAATCTTTATATAAAGATATATATAAAAAAACAAAAACGCATTTAAAATCGTAGGTTACATCCAGTATAAGCATAACAATAACCACCTCCGTGTAAAGTTCTAGAAACTGTAAGCAAAATTTATTACGCAGTAGTAAAATATATCGAGTTTTATGTTCTTACGTGATTATTACCTTGCGATGTTTGCGATAAGGTTCCACTGCATATGGGTCTATTAAATAGCCTTAAATTATTCTCGACTGTTATATTTAAAGTTCTATGAGCGTATAAAGTTTTATGTTACACTAGCTTACTGCGAAGCTTCGCCGTAACGATAAATTTATATATTAACTTGCTATTATTGACGTTAAATAAATGTTTATATTAAGAGATGGTATGAGACTAAATTTTTGAGTCCACAGATTTCCTTTTAAATAAATATATTACGCAATTATTTACGTACTTTGTTTCATCGTTCTTATCCTTAGAGGCTGGCAATACAATCGTGATATTATAATTTTTTATATGCGTTTGCGTTGGTCACCTTTTATCATGTGAAACGTCAACTAGTTTTCTCTCTCTCATATATAAAAACGTCTTATTAATAAAAATAGTGAACTAAACACCTGTCATAAAAGTCAATATTAATACGGTTTTTGTGTAGATATAATTAGGAGGGAAGATTAAATAAATATGTATAAAAAGTTGGATACCTAATAGTTATGAAAAAGAATAAAAACTCGATATAAGCCACGGAATGAAACTTGTGTAGATAGGTAAGTGTTTCGTTATAGTGTCAATAATCTGTTATCAGTGAAATCGTGATGTAAGATCGACGACAAACAAATTAACTTATTTGTGAAGCAAACACAACAGGCCATAAGAAATTAAGGTTATTTAAACATTATTATTGATTTTTGATAATGTTAGGTGTTAAAGCACTTAGGTATTATCTGATTTTAATATTTTATTTACTTCACGGATTTCCCTAAATATTAAATTAATCTTAGGCGTGTCATAAATGCATTAATGATTATTATTTTTGGAGTAAAACTTATACGTAATTAAAAAACATTCGTATGACTACATTCAAGTATGTAAACTATACAATTTGCTTGACACTTAACCTGATAAAACTTCTAATAAGACTTCTCTTTATAAAACAAACCCGCCAAAAGTACCTACTGAGAACTATATGTCTGACTGTATCTATGTTTATCGTAAGATTTCACTGCCAGTTTCCATAAATAATATTTTTGTCCAATAACTTTATTCTGTATGTCAAAACTAACGAAGCTAAGTCTTTTTTTTTATTTAAAGCTTGGCTTTATATCCTGCCGCTTGATTATATAGTACAATTATTAGGGCTACTTACTTTACTACTATGCGTTTTGCACTATACATACTATATGTGTTTATAAGAAGCATCTTAGGGAGAGATATCTGGTTTTTATCTTCAAGTCAAGGGTTCGTTTACCCTAGAACCGTATAGCGTGTTAATTTGTCGCATCGCATCGCGATATGCGTAATTAATGCGTGCGAGATGACAGTGCCGCACCTTTGCAGTCTGCCGAGCTAAATAATTGCTCATTATAATGACACTGGCTAAGGACGAATGGGTCAATATGCCTATTGAGGGAAAGTTTCGCAAAACCCAAATTTTGCGTGTTACTGCTCAATAATATCGCCAAATTAAGTAATCCACTTATCTTAATAAATTTACATATTCATATTCATAAATAGATGCAAATAAAGTTTCTTAGTACTTACCAACGTATATAGCAAAAGAATGAACTACAGATCAAATTTTAGCAAATTTTAAAAAGGAGGAAATCGGTTGCGTAGTAAGGATTTAGGTAAGCATACATGACGTACCGACGGACGAAAGCGACTTTTTATACTATGATATGATTATTTCATAGAGGTAGGTCCCACTATGTCCGGCTTATAGCCGATCCAATCCAACCCACATTTTATATGACGTTACGAGAAACAAAACTATAACAGCATCCCACTCAGGCGTGTGAATATGCAAAGTTAAATACAAACCAATTTGCAGTGGGGTAGTAAATAATAATTATCGCAATATTTGCTGTAAAGTTTTCGAAATAAAATAAATGGAATATCGTAAACCCGTATATTTTCCCAGATCATGTATGTAAATTGCTCCGGCACGGCTGTTGCAATGGTTATAAAATATATAAGTACCTGCGATAGGCCCGGTTATGTTGCTTATAATAATTACACGTGAAGAATAGCATTGCTACTTATGATTATTTTGAAATATACCTAATATATCTTGTACAATACTTACTAGCTTCGAGGTTTTATCTGCGTAATTTTCTTTTCCGGGAAATTGGTATCCGACGATTTACCTGTAAAGTTAAAAAGGACAGGCACCATCATAAATCATTTGCATTTATAAAATGTATAATAAGTGATTGATATTGATATTTTACTATATGAGTACCAAACAGTTTTAGTTTATTTCTCTTTTACAAATACCTACTTATATTAGAAGGTAGAGATAGTAGCCCTCATTATCTCTGTAGAGCTTTTACGCCTAAACCACTGTTACGAATTAAACGAAATCCACTTCAGATATAAGTTCTCTGGACATAGCTTCTAAGAATCTGTTTTTATACATATTTATTTACGTTTTGCGGAGTCTTTTTTATTCTTGATGCTTTTTATGTATTTTTATTTAGGTTGATTGGTGAAGGGAGGCCTCAAGGATTGTGACTTATACGGTCTTGTTCGGCCGCTCATTTTTATTAATTCCACGTTTTACGATTTGCTGTACTTATTTGATCGATAATTTCAGATATTCAGGCCAACAGTGTTTAACGTTAAATACGAATATTTGAAGTGTAATCGGTGATGCAATTTAAATGTTCTTTAAACATTGCATTTAATTTCATATTTGAATTATTACTTTGTATATAAATGTTAAATGATGACAATTCAAATGGCAAATGCAAATACAATTGGCAGAAATCACTGAGTGTTAAGTTAAATTTACATAATATAGGTATGTAATTCTTGATATTTGTTTAATTTTTGTTATTTGTGATTTTAGCATATCTAATAAAGGATAAATAAATAAATACAATTAAAATACTTATGTACCTGTAAACTTCTTTTCACACCAAATCTCCTAAAAACAACTTTACTTGAGAGGCACTTAATAAAGATTTTCCTTTGAGTCATTAGAATGAATTCTAAGTTACAAACCTCATCATTTGCGTAATAAGTTACTCACTAAGTACTTTAACACGCAAAATAATATCCCATAAATGTTGCGTACAACCGAAGCAAATACACATAGGCAAGCGGCATTTTCAAAGTAATCGTCTACGTTACGTGTGTCGTATACTCTAACTGGTGCTGTGTAAACTCGAAGCTATTTGACCAAGTGGCTTCGAAGACTGCACAGATGTCTGTGATATTTCATAGCCATAAAATTACATATCTAGGTGGGTGGGTTGCTGTAATAAAACGTGCTAGTTATGGTCGTTTAAGAATATTTAAAAATGCTTGAAGAATGTTTGTAGTTGTAACCTAAAAGTAAGACTTAGGAACAAATTTAGCTTTATCTTTAAGGGTTTAAATGTCCAAATTATTACAAAAAGTATCAGACTATATGATTAAAGTTGAAAATCGGTTAAATGTACAAGAATCAATTATATTATATTAAATAGATATTATGTTATAAGCGCAAAATTTTGAAGACGCAAAAACATCCTAATTAGGACGTCCTAGCTACAGGTGATTGGTTTCAGGTGCATACACGCGCAACAGACAAAACTATCTCTTTTTTTCTTGTTGGTTTTATCATTTATCTCTTTTCTATCATTTTGACTTGTGAGGAACTCTTTTTTGTTTCATTTGTATGGTTATAACATATCTATAATATAATATCACTAGTATAATTGACAAGAATGCAATTAATTAACCAACGCGAATTAAGGCATCTCTTTTGTTCTCTAATGAAACTTTATTTGCATTCCAACAGCTATACCGTAGATTCTCTTAGAACGATTATGACAGTTAAATATGAACGCCATTATGCCAGAAGCGATTTATTTAAGCCGCACAAATACGTAACGATATTTCATACTTAGCAGGTATTACGCAAAGTACAATGTAATCGCTAATGCCTAGGCTATGCTTTATTGCTCGCTATAAAATAAAGCAATAGCTATCCGCAAATAGCTCTACTAATACCTAACTAATATATGAATGACGGGAATTTGTCCGCATGGCTCAGTTATGTCTAGCATTGTCGAGTAATTATTATCCATTTCTAAGTATCTAATAAGCTACGTGTGTTAGAATAGTATGAATATACTACATTTAATAGAGCTTTTTCATATGTTTTATGGTTACTTACTTTTCTGTGGAAACATATTGTTTATAATTCTAAATCTTTCTAGTCTAATGTAGTCTCTACCTATAGATACATCTAACACGAATTTATTATTGAACTATGTTACTATACTCAAGCGATACTAAAAAGTTTGAGACATTAAATTGGAAAAAACCTATATTAATATTAATATTATTAGTGGTAAAGGGATTCTATGAGGTTGAAGGATTATGTCTGGCGCTATTGCACTCTTTTTAAAAAATTTACCAAGAAATAGGCACATTATTATGAGCGTCAGTGACAATAAAATAATTGCAGGTGAAACTGAAGCACACAGCTTGATAACATTTATTAAATTAATTATGCCAAGTATGGTGTTAATGAGAGTACTTTATATCTATAGGTATCACAGGTACATAGCTAAAAGCTTATTATTGAAATTATATATATCTATTAGCTAGGTACTATAAGGGCTTTATTGTAAAGAATTGACAAAATTTTATTCAGCTCCACGCTGTAGCTCAATACATTCTTACTATTAACTGGTATAGATAACCTACTAAATCTCATTGTATATTAATACCATTGCTACAGTACTGTATTGCACTAAAATTCGATATTACCGGTATCATTTCAATGTGGCCAAAGGTCCTTGTGTAATCGTATTATATTTATGCGATTGCATGAAATATGAGTTCTCGTAATCTCATCTCTGATACTCGACGTTTATAGATTTGTTTTAATGACGCATAATGAATACTAGTTTAGTAAATGCGTTTTATTATAGTTTATCGTACCGCAAATTGGTTTGTTGCAATTGATAAAAGGTTAAAACTAATATTTCTTGCGTTAAAATTATATTGAATTAGCCCTTTAGCTAATTTACTATTGAATCATTTGTAAGTATTTGTGTGTCTAAGTACATAGACATATTAAATATTTTAGAGTTAGTTTTGGAGACATACTTTCCATGACACTATAGTTGGTTGGAGAATTGCACAGCCATCTCAAGGGTACGATTTCTACACAGGAAAAGTCTATTTATAATTAACATAATATGCATTATAACAAGTCCTGGTGTTTTGCATATACTTACAAAAGAAATATTTTTTTCTACGAAACACTCGGGTGATATTGGGTATTGTCTGGATTAGTTATTGTTAGTTTTATTGAGGTGTAACTTTTTCAGAACCTAGTTTTAATTCCGCTAATTACTCCACTAACACGTGTAAAGGACGGATATTCCAACACAGATGTGTTAGCATATCCGTTCGTCTTGCCGCTTGACCCTACGGATACGATTTGCTTACTACTTTTTACCACGGAATACTTAAAGCTTTTAATTTGAGCGCAACTATCCTTATTTGTCAGCTGAGAGGAAGAGAAATTGCGATTTCCGATCGAATGTTTTACGGCCGCGATCACGGGGTTATCGCGTCGTGTTATCAAGACTTAGCGCTTATGTTTCACTTTCTAAGCCGTGTAATGTGCGTTGGGTTTAAAGTAACTAAATCTGCAAGTATTTGCATGTGCACCTACTTCGTTGGTACGTAAATATTCTATGTGTGTCGGTGAGGCTGGCTTGTTTTTAGTATATGTTAATCAGATCGTTACGTACTGATAGGCGCCATTATTTATTAAAGATTTACGAGGAAGCCTTGAAACTTTAATATTATAGGCTAAGGTTTGTGAAATAGGGGATAATCTTAGTTTTGTATTACTGTTTAATTTACTTCTTCATACTTCGATTTTTAATAACTTTATTTTTTAGTTTGACTGGAACAAATGTCTTAATATAGGTTATACAAGGCCGCAATTAACATGTGGAGTCTGTATTTCCACTTTTGTATATATATTTGTATAATAACCGAATTATAAATAAATAAATCATTATTTCTATTATAAACCCAATTTTTAAGAGCTATAAAGATTTAGATTGATTACCCGAAAATTTGGACAAAATAACAAGCTTTACGTGACTTTTAATCGATTATACCACTTTTTACGTGTTATAAAACAAATGAACCCTAAAATCTTTCCCTTCATTGATTTATTACTTTCCCAGGCCACTTTCATAACTACGTAAAAAAAGAAAAATACCCAATAATGCTGCGTAATGTCTAGTACCAGGTGGACACTTCAGCGTCGTCAGATTATATTATCATAGAGAGGCACTTATAACGAGTAGCGTTCACAAATGTATTAAGTTTCCATACATTGCGCTTTAGCTTACTGCTTTGTAGGCGGCAATACGAAGCCACGACTTGAGTTACGTGTTTACTATGCAAGTAGCATGCGTAGATCTTTATGCATGTAAAAACCGTTACCTTTAGTTACAAATAAAAGATTTATGTCGGTCGATGTTTGGTTGTGGTATTGGTAGCACGTGTTGCTGATTGCGACAACCAAATATCGACCCTCAAACTTGTTTTATTTATATACAAGAGGCATTGGCAAAATTGTGGTAACGCCATTAACTAAGAAAAAGAAGAAAATATTTATGTCATACTAGCCGCGCCCTGCGGTTCTCTACACGCATTTATACACATAAACCTATCTCTTGTGTCACTCTATCTGATAAAAATTAAAAAAAAAACACATGAAAATCGGTTGCGTATTTTTAAAGATTTAAGTGTACATAGTAACAGACAGAAAAAAGCGGCTTTGTTTCATACTATGTACCTAATAATGATATGAATTTGTCGGTTGATAGTATAGGAAGGTTCATTAAGGAATGAAATTTTCCGTTTGAAATACATTTTAAAATTATTTCATTAATAAAATATCGTTGTTTCATATTATGTATTAAAATGCATAGCCTTCTAAAATATCAAGGTGAATGTGTTGGTTGATTTTTATATATTTGTGGGACGATTTGATGATAACATTCCTTAAGTATGTATAGTATAATTTGTAAATATTTCATATAATAAGCTATCTTAATAATGTTATTTACTTGTGAGTTGTTTTATTTATTAATTATTATTGTAACGAGTTTTTGAAGTTATCGCGATGTGTTATAGTTCAACATAGGAGTCTTAGTTTGTAATTTTTCTTCTAATTAATGTATATTTATAGATTAATGAATTGCGTTGTACAGTTAAATATTTCATCATATATTAAAGTACTTATGAAATATTCTACCGAAAAATGCTTATTTCATAAAGAGTTGTGTCGCACTTACATATATTCAATTGTTTATCCTTGATTCTAATAGATTATAATTGTTCAAGAATATAAATACATTTACAATCCACTTATATTCTTCTCTCTCTTCTGTTACAGAGATACCCTATATCGCCTATCTCTTCGCGGCTTGCGTCCTCTAGAAAGGGCGAGCTGGCCGGCTCCGCCAGACAAAACCAAGCTGTGCCAGGACAAAGGCCAGACAGAAGATGACTGCCACAACTTTATTAAAGTGCTACTTTCGTTCGGACACAAGCTGTTCGCGTGCGGGACTAATGCCTTCAGCCCTGTGTGCAGCTGGCGAGAGGTAAGCAAGATAGTTGATGTAAAACGAACTAGAAATTACGCTTTCTAGTTGTAGGTTTTGGTTCTTTGTTCTATAACAGGCTTATTCTATTTTAGGATCGGTAGGCTTTGCAAAGACTTTAATTGACTCTCCTAAGTTCATTTTTTTATAAAAAACAAACAATCAAATTTATTTAAATTCGTTGATCATTTATTAAGGCTTAGTTGACGCATTTTTGTCACCTTATTACAAGAGTTACTTATTGCTTAATTTATATTAAAATAGTGTAATATCGACCCGATAAAGTAGCGCGCCATAATTAAATTAAACTATGTTTAAAATGGCACTCCCGATAGGTTAGTTATAATCGAGATCACTTTTCAATAAAACAAACTATTTTTTGCATACACAATGAAGCTTCTAAATAAAAAATATCTGTTCCTCGAATTTCTCAGCTCTGATAACTAGTTTGTTGGAACAAGCTGTCATTCAAATGCACATCGACTATCAAGCAATTTTTTTAACCACATTAGAAGCACAGTATTTTTTTTACAATATATTTTGTGCGTATTATTTTTTGTTAAGGCTTTCGTTTCATTATTAGTTTTATTAAATAACGTCTGTCAGTATTTAATTATACTAAGCGAATATTTTGATCTGTAATCAAAATGTTTTAGTTGTGGCATTAAGTATAAATAAAGTTAATTCGAATAGGAAAATAATTTTAAGCTTAAGCTGAAAAAATATATAATTTCAAGGGATTTATTAAAAACTCATTAACTTATAATATTGGAACTAAACCAAAAATTAGAGGCAAATTGGGATATTGTTTTCTGGCCGATGTTCATTATATAACAGTGTTATCGCAATTCGCAAGAACTGAGCGATATAATTTTTAATTATTTTTATTGCTGCGTCATATTCATCTTACCAGGAAGGTCACTAGTTTAAAATAATAACGGTAATCTTATCG